>JAJJMA010345918.1:0-22608 GCA_023529015.1 Papaver nudicaule
TGGTTTCATAATAATAATAATAATAATAATAATAATAATAATAATAAACTGGAGGAGAGAGAAACAAGAGAGACGATTTCTATGCGATTTTTGGGTGAACTTTTGGGAAGATTGAAATGTCCGCCAAATCATCTGATTCACGCCGGGAACCCTCAAACATTCACCACAGATCATTTCTTCTTCTTTTCCCCTACATCGTATACCACTTTTAATCTCTTTTCGCATCTTTTTCCTGTCATTGCTTGACGGTTTTTCATCAGAGGAAAGCGGTTGGTGAGTATTCATGTCTGGTAACATATCATGCCTAGAACTAGATCAACCAACAGTCAAATTCAGAGCCCTTGTCCCTCAGATAGCCCTCGTCAACACCATAGTCCACCACCAAAACGCAGAATTCTGGTTGATTGCCCTTTCCGCGGTTTTGATGGTTGCTCTAATGGTGTTAAACACAGGGGGTTTGTACATACTTTGATGGGAAGGCATTTGGAAGATAAACACCTTATGCCTGGTGAAGGGAGTGCAGTATGCAGACAACGTATTTGTGAAAATGCCACAATATACTCCAATTGGGAGTCATATTTACAACAACTCAAATTGTGGCTTTGCACATCATGTATGAAGACACACACATGGAGAATTGACTGCAAGAACCATCCTGAACATATAACTGCACCTATGCAGAGTGGTGTTATGAGTTTTCTCATCTATGGGATCTCTAAGCCTACACCTATAGTTACTGAAATTGAAGGATATGTTGATGAAATTGCAAGTGAAGGCATGGAGGGTCAGGTTGTTTTCAATACTGAGTTACTTGACAATGTCTTTACATTGCAGGTACACACAACAAGGTATACACCCACCAATTGTAGGTTGAGTTTCTCCAGAGCCTTCAAGCATGTTATGGATAAGGTCATCCAAAGCCCTGCAGAAATCTCCAATTGGGTACAGATGCTGCTCTTCCCTGCTTGTGTTCTTAGGAACTATGCACCCAAAACCAGTGCAGAAGCAAGATCAGGTATGCGTCGTAAATTCCAACTTAATTCCATCAATAAGGACCTTGCTCAATGGCGTGAACCTGATGGCCACATTATTTCCATACAGAAGTTGTTGGATGAATACAAACCACCACCATCCAAGCAACCTGCAAAAAAGAGAGAGCCTGCAAAAAAGAGAAGCCAAAGTGACATCAACATCAGGCTATGTAAGAAGAAGCTTGGTGAGGGTACTTACACTGCAGCCATTAGGATTCTCACCTCCAATGGTTTGGCACCCACCAATGTAGCAACCTTAGATGACCTGATGCTGAAACACCCCTATGCTCCACCACCCAATATCCCCATCACTTCATTGATGCCCATCACTTCATTGATGCCCTCAGTGGCCCTGGTGCTGCAGTGGCATATGAACTATTAACCTCTATAACAGCTACTGTGAATCTTCTTTTAGCAGGTAAAAGCCCTCCACAACTTGGGGAGTACATAGAAAGTGCCCCTCTTACTCCATTACTGAAACCAGATGGGGGTATTAGGCCAATAGTTGTTGGCACTTTATGGAGGAGGCTGGTTTCCAAAGTTGCTCCATCCATGGTTAGCAAGGAGATGGTCAGATATCTTGGAGATTACCAGTTTGGGGTGGGTGTTAGTTGTGGTGGAGAAGCTATACTTCATTCAGGAAGAAAAAGGGGCTGAAAACTCAATCTCCATGTTGCTGGTGGATTTTAGGAATGCCTTCAATCAAGTAGATAGATCTATGATGGTGCAAGAAGTCAGATCACATTGCCCAAGTATTTCAAAATGGGTGGAGTTTTGCTACTCTAACCCAGCTAGGTTATACTATGGCTCTCATGTCTTAGCTTCTTCACAGGGTGTGCAGCAGGGAGATCCACCCCTTCTCTTTGCTCTAACTCTGCATCCCATTGTTCTACAAATATCAAGGGAGTGTAACCTACTCATGCAGGCCTGGTACTTAGATGATGGAACTGCAATTGGTGATACTCTTATGGTTTCCAGGGCACTTACAATCATTCAGAATGAGGGCAGTTTAAGGGGTCTAGATCTGAACATCCGGAAAACTGAGTTGTTTTGGCCTACCACTGACAGAAGAAGCATACAAGAGGGAGTTTTTCCTGCAGATATTGGGAGGCCTTCTCATGGTGTCAAACTGCTTGGTGGACCTGTAAGTCTAGAACACAAAACTATCCATCTGATGGAAGCAGTTCATACTTTAGAGATCCCCAGTGTGAGTTTTGTTGTTACGCAACTCCACAGGGGTTGATGAGCGCATAAATATACATATTTGACACTCATATTTGCACTAGCAAGAACTCGATATTTTATCAATAATAGTGCTTTAAGCATTTTACAAGAAGATACAAGCGAATCCGACATTACGACGAGAAAGAAGACAAAAAGAAGCTAAAGAACAAGAATTACTGGAGGCGGGCACTGTTAGGTATACAAGGATTATGGAGGCAGCCACATTACTGAAGCACCCACATTCTCTGTTCAAGGCAGCCTATAATTTCTACATTAAAGGCACCCCCTTCTTCCAGGTCGAGTCCCATATGGACAGTAGCAGCTGTTTCTTTCCTCACAATATTTTCACTGCCAAATCTCGCCATTGCTGGCCATGGTTCCTATGAACGTTTGCAAAGGGTTATAGAGATTTTAGAAGACGAGAAGAACACTGAAGATGGGTACAAATTGGTTGGAAGTTTGTTCAGGAATTTAGGCTACAAAGCAGGGAAGAATCGAAGCATTATTGTCGTTCAAACCAGTGAGAAGAGAGGAGATTCAAGAGGTATTTACAGAGTTCGGCTAGGATTAGAAGCTGGGTTCTGTGTTGGATTCAGTTTTACATCAAGAGAACTCGAGATTTGATGCCAAGAAAGGATGGACTGTGCTGTTGATTTATGGTAATTGAAGGGCTTCGATTGATGAATGAGTTACAGTTCTCAATAGATATGAAATATGGGTTGTTTGTGAATGTTAAGTTGTTACAGGGAAAGAGGTATTACAGAGATTAGAAGAATAAAACAAGCTCATCCAAGGTTCAGTTGCAGGACGCACATAATGTGTTTGTTAAATTATGTTGCGATGCCAAACTCCCTGGCAAACTAAACTTCCTTATTTAGACATGCTTTCTTTAGCTTATACGTTTCTTTAGTTAGGCAATTCCCTTATTTTCGTTTTTGCTTGTTGTGCAAGATTGTTAGCTATATAAATACTCTTCATGACTTTGTTAAAGAGATCATCAGATCAATAAACCTAAGTTCTTCTAGTTCAATTCTAACAGCAAAGGTTGCTCGCCCCAAATCAAAGGGCTTTATCCTGGTTCTTTGTTTACTTTTCTTAGCTTTCTCCTGTGTAAAGGTCTAGTACCCTAACACCTGGATCAGAGCCAAATTCGATCAACTCTCAAAAATTCGACCATTTTTTTTAAGACCATGGGTTACACGGAGGAATTGAAAACTCTTCAAGACAATATTGCAAGTGTCACATATAAGTTGGATACGTTTACTACGGGTGTCACAGACAAGTTGGATACGCTTACAGAGACTCTTACCAAGCTGCATCTTCATGATGAAGATAAATAGCTTAAGAAACAAGCTGCTAGGAAGTTACAGCGAGATGAGGAAAGCACAGCTCTTACAACGAAACTTACAACATCTCTCAGCTCTTCATTGGAAACATCTTTACGTACCGTGTTTAGGGAAATTATTCCTCAATTACAACAACAAAATACCGGCGTCAATCCACCACCTCAACCACCTCCACCACCTCCACCGCCTCCACGTACTGACCTTAGACCTAATATGAAGTTTCCTAACTTTGCTGGTGAAGATCCTGACGGCTGGATTTTCAACGCCGATCAATATTTTAGTGTTTACAATGCTACTGATGCTCTCAAGATTATAGTGGCTTCTGCACATCTCAAGGGTGAAGCAAATCAGTGGTTTAAATGGAAGAAAACAAAAGTAGAAGTTAATACATGGGTTCAATTCTGCAACCTAGTTCGTGATCGATTTGCTCCTGAAAAGTTCGTGGATGCTAGATTAGCAATTAACACAATCGACCAGAAAGGTCCTGTGCATGAGCATATAACTGAATTTGAGCATCTCGTAAACTTTGTTGATTTCCCTGAAGACTACTTGGTCAGTTGTTTTATTCGTTCTCTAAAACCCCATATTGGTTATGTGGTTCGCTTACTCGCACCACAAACTCTAACTGAAGCTTTCACTAAGGCTAGGCATCAGGAAGAGGCTCATGCAACAACTAATAGGTTTGTCCCTAGACAACCTTATCGTCCTTCTCCAATTAGGTCTGCAATTAATACTACACCAACTAAGAAGCCAACGTTACCACCTGGTTACAAGAAATTATCTTGGGAAGAGATGAAGGATAGAAGAGAAAAAGGGCTTTGCTTCAACTGTGACGAAATATTTAAAGCTGGCCATGTTTGTCTGAAGCCTAGTATATTAATTTTGGAGATGGATCCTTCTACTTCTTATTGCAATATCGAGGTTGATGCTCACATTGTTGAACAAACTCCAAGTTGTGATGATATTTCACAAAAAGATACAGCTCCTGAAATTTCTTTTCATTCACTCATGGGAGCCACTTTTCCTAATACAATGCGTATTACTGGTTTTGCAAAAGCTCGTCCTGTAACTTTTCTCATCAACTCTGGTTCAACACACAACTTTATTAATCCATCTATAGCTAAACAATGTGGTTGTTCGATTCAGTTACAAGGTCTTCCACTTAGTGTGACAGTTGGTGATGGTGGAAAACTTAACACTAAGGGATCTTGTCTTAACGTACCCATCCAGCTCCAACAGTATAAGTTTACAGCTGACTTTCATCTGCTTGATATTGGTGGTTGTGATGCAGTCTTGGGAGTTCAGTGGTTACGTACGCTAGGACCAATTAAATGGGATTTTGAGAAACTGACAATGCAGTTTTGCAATACTGGCACAGTTACTACATTATTAGGGAACAACCAATCATCAGTAATGATGTTAGAAGCAAAACCGATGCAGCGTCTATTACATCAGGAAACTTATAGAGTTTTTCTTCAATTATCTGCATTGAATACTTCCATAAATGCAACTACAACTACTCCTCCGTATGTGCAGCGATTACTTTCACAGTTTGATGATGTTTTCAAATCGCCAACTGCTCTTCCTCCAGCACATATTCATGATCATCGTATTCCATTGTTACCTGGTTCTTCGCCTGTCAATATACGACCATACAGATACCCACATTTTCAAAAAGATGAGATTGAGAAGATTATCACTGAACTGCAACAAGCTGGATTCATACGCCCAAGTTCTAGTCCTTATTCTTCACCCATTTTAATGGTGCGAAAGAAAGATGGCTCTTGGCGCATGTGTGTGGACTATAGAGCTCTAAACAAATTGACCATTAAGGATCGTTTTCCCATTCCAATGGTCGATGAATTGTTAGATGAATTGAATGGTGCAACGGTGATTTCCAAGCTCGATTTATGCTCTGGATATCACCAAATCAGGCTTCATCAACAAGACATTCCAAAAACAACGTTTAGAACACATGATGGTCATTTTGAATTCTTAGTGATGCCTTTTGGATTATCGAATGCGCCTGCCACTTTTCAAAGCTTGATGAACCACATCTTCAGGCCACATTTGAGAAGGTTTGTCCTTGTTTTCTTTGACGACATATTAGTCTATAGCAAAAGCATGACTGAGCATATTGAACACTTATCTATTGTGTTTGAAATCTTACGTACTAATCAGTTGTTTGTCAAAGACTCAAAGTGCACTTTCGCACAATCATCTGTTGGTTATCTGGGTCACGTCATTACTGCTGAAGGAGTTTCGGTCGAGAATGATAAGATCCAATGTATATTATCCTGGCCACTACCATCTACAATTAAAAAATTTAGGGGTTTTCTTGGCTTGGCTGGATACTACCGCAAATTTGTGAAAGATTTTGGCAAAATCAGCGCCCCTTTAACGCAATTGTTGAAGAAATACGCTTTTGTTTGGAACAAAGATGCCACTACTGCATTCAAGCTATTACAACAAGCTTTAACCACTACTCCAGTTCTGGCACTTCAAGATTTTACAAAAGAATTTGCGTTAGAATGTGATGCCTCTGGTAATGGCATTGGGGTTGTCTTAATGCAATTACAAAGACCAATTGCATTTTTTAGTAAGTCTCTTTCTGGAAAAAATATGAATTTCTCTATTTATGACAAAGAGATGTTAGCTGTTGTTGCTGCAGTCCAAAAATGGCGCTCGTACTTGCTTGGCAGACACTTTAAGATTTATACTGATCATCGCAGCCTCAAGTACTTTTTGGACCAGAAATTGTCTTCAATGGAACAACAAAAATGGTTGTCAAAATTGTTAGGATATGATTATGAGATTATATTCCGTCGTGGAAAGGAGAACGTTGCTGCTGATGCCTTATCAAGATGCCATGGCTCACATTTTCATATTTATACACCTATTTTTTCTGGTGTTGACGACATTAGCCAAGAATGTCATGCTGATGCAGATTTGGGACCACTCATTCAACAATTACGTCAAGATGCCGGATGTAAGGTGCACTTCTGTTATACTGATGGTCTGTTGCGTTATAAAAATCGTATAGTGGTGCCACCAACTTCAGCATGGTGCACTAAACTGCTTGAAGAGTTCCATTCTAATCCTATTGGTAGTCACTCTGGTTATTTACGGACGTACAAGCGTTTGCAACAAAATTTTTACTGGAAAGGTATGAAGAAGTCAGTAAAGGATTTTATTGCTCATTGTGATGTTTGTCAACGCAATAAGTCTGAGTCTGTTTCTCCACCGGGTCTCTTGAATCCTCTTCCTATTCCTGCTGACATATGGTTAGATATTTCGATGGATTTTGTTGATGGATTTCCAACTTCTCATCGAAAGAACTCCATTCTTGTGGTAGTAGATCGTCTATCCAAATATGCACATTTTATACCACTCACACATCCGTATACTGCCAGTTCTGTAGCTGAAGTTTTTGTACGAGAAGTGGTACGTCTTCATGGCATGCCAAGGAGTATTGTGAGTGATCGTGATCTGATATTTATCAGCAATTTTTGGGAGGCATATTTTGCTTTGCAAAACACAAAATTATGCCGTAGCACAGCATATCACCCTCAATCTGATGGGCAGACAGAGGTTACTAACCGTACATTAGAATGTTATTTGAGGTGTTTTGCTGGTACAAAGCCAAGTGATTGGTCGAAGTGGCTACCATGGGATGAATGGTGGTATAATACAAGTTTTCATTCTGCTATACAAATGACTCCTTATCAAGCTGTTTACAGTCGGCCACCACCCACGATTATATCTTACTTGTCAGGTTCCACAGCTGTGCATGCTGTTGATTTCAATCTACGAGCAAGGGACCATACTTTGAAGAATCTTAAGTCACACTTACAGGATGCTCAGAATAGAATGAAGAATTATGCAGATTCAAATCGTACAGAACGTCACTTTGAAGTTAATGATTTTGTTTATCTTCGGCTACAACCTTATAGACAAAGCACGGCCTCCACACAAGCTTACTCTAAGCTTTCTCCTAAGTTTTATGGACCATTTCGTATCTTAGAGAAGATTGTTGCGTATCGATTGGATTTACCAATTACCAGTGGCATTCATCCTGTGGTTAATGTTTCACAGCTGAAATTGAAACTTGGTTCTTCAGTTACTGTTGACACTAACTTGCCTGTGACAGTGGATTATGATAAATGTGAACCAGACACGATCTTGGAGCGCAAAAGTTCAAAAAAGGAGATCGTGCAGGAACCAAATGGTTGATCAAATGGAAGGATCATTCGACAGACGAGGCCACATGGGAAGATGCTGATGAATTACTACTTCGATTCCCTGATTTTGAAGCTTGAGGACAAGCTATTTTTCGAGGAGGGTGGGATGTTGCGATGCCAAACTCCCTGGCAAACTAAACTTCCTTATTTAGACATGCTTTCTTTAGCTTATACGTTTCTTTAGTTAGGCAATTCCCTTATTTTCGTTTTTGCTTGCTGTGCAAGATTGTTAGCTATATAAATACTCTTCATGACTTTGTTAAAGAGATCATCAGATCAATAAACCTAAGTTCTTCTAGTTCAATTCTAACAGCAAAGTTTTCTCGCCCCAAATCAAAGGGCTTTATCCTGGTTCTTTGTTTACTTTTCTTAGTTTTCTCCTGTGTAAAGGTCTAGTACCCTAACAAATTACCGGACCGACTTGTCCAGTTTTTCTTCATTGCACAACTGCCAGCAAGCAATGGGTTCTGGTGGATTCTTGTATTGGGTATGCACATGCTTGCAGTGAGAGAAGAAATGGGTGTCGCTGGCCCTGGTTCTCGTGGATCTTGGCCAAGGGTTAGAACATGTTTAAGAAACGGAGAAGAGTGGTGCCTGGAAAAAGAAGAAAATTGCCGTGGTATGTGGTTGTGCGATAAGGTTCAGGAGGTGTCGAGTACAGAAAGAAAATGGAATTAGACTGAGTTGTTTCGCCTGGTTAGTCATGGTTCATGGGTTCAGGTTAGAGAAGAGTTAACTGGAAGATTGGATGGCTGAGAGGTTGAGTTGCCGTGAAACTGTAGGAGACTGGCGAGAGTTGAAAGAGTGTTTTGGACTAAAATTAACTGGGCTGTGCACCAGAAAGTTTAATGGGCTTTGGGATTGAGTTTAGATGGGCTTATGTTTAGGTGAGGTCACCGGCAGCTTGCTGGAATTCAGATGGAAGTCGGTGGATTGGGAAGTCTGATATAAAAAAGGCGTCTAGGAGCTAAAGAGAGAAAACCCCCAAAGGGGAAAACTAGGGTTTATACTTTGTTTTCTTCTCATTATTTTCATGGCTTTTGAGAAAGCCACAATTTGCTAGATTTCTTGTTAGGGCTAGGGATGAAGTTGTGAATGTCGGTTTGCTTGTATTCTTGAATGAAGTCTCAATGTTTTTGTGCTTAATATAAATTGTTTGAGTGTCTCCATTAATGGCTTTTTCGTTTAAATCCCATCATGATTTATGCCAAGTATATCTCATAGTTCGGTAATCAACGAAACCATTCTTCGACCTTGTTTAATATCGTTTTATGATTTTTCTCTAACTCTTTATGCCAAGTATATAGAGTACTTTGATATCTAATTTTTGGGTCTAGACCAAACATATCTTTTTGGAGTTACAAGACTTTTGTGAGAGGATACAATTAATTCGACTTTACAATGGATTTCTGAAACCCTGACATATTTTTCATCTTGGTTATTCTACATATTTTCATCTTGATTAATTATTTAATTCTACACCAGTATCTTTAGCACTCTCTGTGGGACAACCCGTATTTGCCGTTGTCTACATCTTCGACACCGTGCACTTGCGGTATTACAAGAGTCGGTTTTCCGATCGATCAGGGGTCTCTAGGCTTTATTTTTCCATGCGTACTACCACACCTCTTCATGCGTAGGATGCACAAGCCAGTTTTGATGGACATCTAAATGCGTACTTACGACAGTTGATTGTTGGCGATGGTCCAGTTTATGGTCCTTTGCAATACATGCTAGCTACCCTACCTATCAAAGACGGAGGACTTGGTATCTACTGCATGAAGGACACCATTCAATACAGCTATCTCGCATCATGCCTGCAGACGACTCAGCTACAAAGTGCAATCCTTGCTCAATCTGGTGTTACAGTTAGAGGATCTGCTTTCCAGCTTGCCTTGGAACAGTTCACTCAAGTCTGTAGACTCGACTCTTTCCTCAATGTTGATGATTCCGCCCCCCATCCTATGTGAAATTTGGCGGTTCAATACTTCTCGACAGTGACGAAGGATATGCCTACAACTTTTGGGATGTCCAAGAGAGACTTGGCTCTATGGCAGTGTAACAAAAAACCTCATGCACAAGATTATTTGCTAGCCATTCCTGCTGATGGGCTTGGCCAAACCATGAGCCCACGCCACTTTAACTTTATCCTTTGTTATAGGCTTGGTATACCTATGTTTGAGGAGAACAACCCATGTTTATGCTGTGGGAGAAGTATGGATGCATATGGTGATCATGCTATACATTGTGCCACTGAAGTCGGATTGAAGGTCCGCCATGATATTGTGAGAGACACTTTTGCAGACATTTGCTTTAGAGCTGGAGTACCTTTCAAACTTGAGGCTGCATTAGGTTTTCTCTCTGACGAAGGTCATAGTTCGAGGCCCGCAGATCTCTTAGTCTACAATTGGGAAAATGGGCGTGATACATGTCTCGATGTCACTGTTGTCTCTCCTTTCACTGGTGGTGGTGTTCAGGCCTTCACACCTGGGCTTGCATTGACCAGAGCTATCGAACAGAAGCGCAACAAGTACCTGGATGTTTGCAGAACCAATGGATACAACTTTGGGACTCTGGGCTTCACTACTTTTGGAGAACTCAGAGATGAGTCTGTGGAATTCTTGAGAAGACTGAAGACATATATGGATAGGCGTAATATTTCTATTAATGTTGGTAATTTCCTCTTTATTAGGATAGGATTTGCTATTCAGAAAGGGGTTGGGACCCAGCTTGTAGCTAGGCTCCCATCCGGCACTGTACAAGACTAATTTCTTTGCTTTTCTAATAATAATAATAATTAATTAAGTGATAATAATAATAAGAATAAGAATAATAATATACAACAACACGGCGCCACAAAGCTTGTAGCGCCACAAAGATTATGGCCCCATGAAACCCATGGCGCCACAGAAAAAAAATCTCTCTTTTAGGGTTTGCTAGCCTCATGGCACCACGGCCACGGCGCCATGCTCTCCTGTCCGCCATCCATCTTGCCGTGGCCATATCGCCATGGTTGTGCCCTCTCACGCACTTCTAAAAATTTTAATTAAAGGAAAACAAAACATCCACGTTTTACATACAAAACCCACTTTCTATTTTTGACTTGTGGTCACCTATATTAGGGTTAAATCTATTGTAGAACCCGCTAGTGTTGGCATTACGCATGTGTGTGTGTATATATATATATATATATATATAATTAAACTTTATAGGATTCGCTCTCACCATCTTGTGCTTAGTGCGGAACATTACTGTTCCACACTAACCAGGGGACTTAATGTAGATGGTGAAAAATCAGATAGGGATAAAGATGTAAAATGTCTCTCTAATATGTATCGCCGAAAGGCGGTTGCCTATTCAGGCATGTCTCAGAATGCAACCCGTTCTGTAAGCTAAATATGCTCCTATGGATTCTCTCAAAACACTCCCGAGTAGAGAGAATAACAGCATAGTACGGAGCCAAATACCCACCTATACACAAAGCCACCAATTTGTTGATATCGCATAGCCACCAATTTCTCAACATAAGAGCTAAATTACTCACTGGTGCCATGGTGGAAGATTGAAAGAGATGGATTTCCTCTTGAAATATGACGCAATTCTTGAGTCTTAATGAAAGCCTCAGATGAATCACAACTCTAGGCACTAACCAGAGCTTCCTGAGCGATACATGAACAGCTGAAACAGCTTTAATGCACCTAAACATGTCATTACTTTGAGTAATATGCAAAGTAGCTCAAAGTGCCTAAACAGGTCACCTAATGTGCCATCGCTAAAGGACAGCGCATCGTAAAATACTATAGTCACAGAAATCATGACTAAGTACGTCAAGAGCCATGGACCAAGCAAGGCCATGGACACGAAACTTGTTCTGGCTGAAGGCATAGACCCTGGCCAGAAGAAACATCGTGCCATCCATGGCATCATACACTAGGCCTTGGCCAAAGGCCAAGGTCACTTACCACATCTCATGGCGCCATGCACAGGCCTTGGCCAAAGGCCAAGGCAATTAGCGCATCCCATGGCGCCATGCCTAAACCCTTCATCCCATGGCGCCATGCCTATTTGACACATCCCATGGAGCCATACCTAAACACTTCATCCCATGGCGTCATGCCTATTGTCGCATCCCATGGCGCCATGCCTATCGTCGCATCCCATGGTGCCATGCCTAAGCACTCCATCCCATGCGCCATGCCTATTGTCCGATGGCGCCATGCCTATTGTCGCCACCCATGGCGCCATGCCTAAACACTCGCATCCCATGGCGCCATGCACTGGCCATCATGCCACCACGCCATCTTAGACCCTGGCCAAAGACCAAGGGCATGACATTATACATTACAGATCCGTACAGCCTTGGTTAAAGCCACGGCGCCACACTCAAGGCCATAAGTCACATCTACACACATTTGTAACTCAAAACAGCATAGTACAACATCTACAATTCTACACGAGATATCAAAACATCACACTGGGGGATAACATTAGGGGTATTGGTCTGGCGGTCTACGACAGTTAGGAAGAAACTGATAGAGATGATAGGCAGTTATACGGAAATGGCGCAGAGTGGGCATGTTCTACACAACTCTAGCAGTTACAGAAACCAACTCATGTTCTCCACTCCTCCACTCTTCCACGACTCCCACCTTCTCTACCGTGAGATCAGGGTGAGTTCAATACTATAAATAGAGGCTTCCTCTATCTTCCAAGGCAGAACATTCAGAACAACCAGAATACTTGAAAAACACCAGAACCTCAGAGCAACCATCTGAGCATTTCAAAACATTCCGAGCCTTGGAGATTTCTAGTCATATTCAAGACGGAAATCTTGAACTTTACACCCAGAAACACACCCTTTCAACCTGATCTCAAGTTTCTTTCATTGTTTCTCTCCCTAGATCACCTCATCCTCTCCGTGACCGAAGCAAGACTTGAACGGCCATTGACTTGGTTTAGGCTTGTCTTGTTCGATTTTGACTCGAGCACTACGAAAGTACCCAGAGACGGTGCATTGTTTTTCAGGCAAAAACAAATGGACTATTAAACTTTCAGGTATTCCAGAAATCCATGATGTTGTCTATGTTGAAGGCATGACAGCAAATCTTCTCTCTATTAGTCAAATCTGTGACAAAGGCCACAAGGTTATTTTCGAGGCAAAGAAATGCGCCACTGAAGATAAATCTGGCAAGACCATATTTCATGCTATTCGTGGGTCGAACAATTGTTATCTGATGAGGTTGACAACCTATCAATAATATTTCTCAACTCCAACACGGTTCAACAATGAAGTAGTGAGGTAAGTCGAGTTCAAGTCCACAGGGAGGTGTGAGTTTAAATTGTTAAAAATAACGAATTTGATGTTCTTATGTAGAAAATTTCAGAAAAAAAATATGAAGTTGTAAATCAAATTATGATATAGGGTATTGATCAAGGAATGTTTACAAGTATATTCGATATTACAAGTATAATCTTCTTCAAGGCATGTTTACTAACAACCCTAGAATAGTTATAAGTTCAACTAATCTATATGGACTCCAAAATCACTTCGTAGAATAAGTTCTCTACTAGATTCTAGATAATTTGGCCACTTTGAACAAGTTCTCAAAGTGTAACGAAATCAACCAGTAAAATCTGTGAGTCGAGTTTGTTCCTAACCACATGTTCATAAGTTCGACATGTTAACTTAGGGTTGTCTACTGATAGGTGCTTAAAACACCGATTCAATTGTACCTAATTGATACACATTACTCGGCTAATGCCTCGTAAATTATTTATTTTACGTAGTTTTATATTTTGCAGCAACTTTGAAGTTTAATTGTACAAAATGAAGCAAATAACAACTTAACTCATCACTT
Organism: Papaver nudicaule; assembly: GCA_023529015.1. NCBI lineage: Eukaryota > Viridiplantae > Streptophyta > Magnoliopsida > Ranunculales > Papaveraceae > Papaver > Papaver nudicaule. The sequence continues at coordinate 13,701 of JAJJMA010345918.1, forward strand.
GACAACTTTCGGAGTTGATGGACTTAAATACAAGAAGAATACAAGGTTCAAAAGTGTCGCAAACTGGAATTACTGGAGGCATACACGATTTCTACAAGTACCATAAGTTTTTTATCAGGGCTGACAACTCTACTTCTATTACAAAATTGAGACGTGACAAATTCTTTTCTTTTCTTTCATAATCAGGTTAGGATGCTAGCTATTGCCGTAGATGCTAATTTCAAGTCGTGAGTCCCAAATGGTTTGCCAAGAGTTAAGAAGAAGTCTCGAAGCTTGAGAAGAGTTGGAAGAAACAGTTCAAAAGGCGTATCAGAAAGAAACTGGAGAATGAAGAATATGCTGCTACCTCAGTTGTGACGCGACTAACCAATAGGTTCAGTGGTCGACTGACAGGAGTTTAAAGAGGGTTTTTAAGAGAATGAGCAACTGCAGAATGGGTACCAATTAGATGGAGAGTATGAAAAAGCTCTGGTCGAAGAAAACAGAAAAGAAAGTTATGCAGTTGGACGTCAAAAAAAGGAAGAATAAGAAGAGCTTGTGCTGTTGTTGGATTATGAGGATGGAGTTCAGCTGAATTAAACTGTGATTGTGTGTGTGTGTGTGCGATTACTGATTGAATGTGTATGCAGGGACGCAACTGTGTCTAAAAGAAGAAAATAAATCGAACTTAGCAAGAGTTCAGTAAAGGGGTGAGCACAAGGTGTTTTGAGAAATATCTGAACCACAGGTGCAGAAACAGGCCAAAAATGGTGGGTTGGTTGTTCATTAGGAAGATCGAAGAATGAGGTGTAATTGGGGTAACTTCACTGAATAATGAATAGGGTATTGATTGGATTCGGGAGTTCGAAGCTAGGAGGACAGTTTTCACAAGTGGAATTAAGGAATAAATACAGTCATTGTTGTTGAGCTGTAGATACACAACAGTACAGAATCGGGATAGGAGCTGCAGTCGATGATGCTGTGCTAAGGGCTTGAATGGGTTGTGTTGTGGTTCGCAGTCGATGGTTTGTAGTGCTGGGGGAGTTGCTTGCTTAAAGTCAGAAGTTGTGCTGGATTTGGAATGAGAAACAAGCTTGGATTTGTTAGGGCTTTGGCGTATAAAAGTCCAGTACGAGAGTTTTCTGGAGGCGGTGGTTATTCTCTACAAAAGGAGCGCAGTAAATAGATAGGAAAAATATATCTTGGACGGGATAGAAAAGGAGAAATTACTGCGCCACAGTTTGGGAAAAACCTCAAGAACAGTAACAATGTTTTTATGCTTTTAATTATTTTCTCTATGTTTTGTTTTGATTTTCATAAAACCATGGGTAGCTAACTCTTTTTATTTGGTTAAGGATGTAACCTAAAGTCATGTAACATGTTCTTTGATTAATGCATTGATTTTGTCATTCACTCTCTTAGTTGTCGCTCTTGTTTTACCGTTATTAGATGAATCATGACTATTGTACATGAGGATTGATAATTTGTTATTTAGTGTGTTTAAAGTCACGAATTGAACATGTTTGATAACTCTTATAAAGCTAATTAGAATTCTTAGGTAATTTTATCAAGAAGTCTAATAATAAGTAGCATATTGTGATCACTAGAGGTGCGAATCATGAAGGAAGTCGGAAGTAAAACTTGACCTCAGGTTAAATACATAACAATTGTTAATGTGTTGCCTTTGATTAACCCGTCTAACAGACCTTAAAGCTTTTCTGAAATTAAATATTTTAGCGATTGCACTGGGTTGTTTGTGGAATAGAATGCATGTATGAGCGATTGCAGTATGTGTTGATTTGTGGAGACGTAACGAAGTGTTGACACCGATTGGGGACATTTTAGGGTTATTGATAACAAGAGTGAGTGAATGATGAAATTGATGTTTGATTGAATAACATGCTAGTGATGGATGGCGAATTCCTTAACTAACCTTTTCCTCTGCTATTTTCCTAAAAACACTTTCAACTTTAATTTTCAGTTTATTTTATTTTATTGCACAACAAAATCCCCCCCTGGTTACTTCAATTTTCAATTACGAATAACAACCAATTCGTCCCTGTGGATCGAACTTGTTCTTATTGCCATACTCTTATTTATATTTGTGAAGTAAAAGAACTTGAAATATTTGTGTTGGTTGACAACCGATCAAATTTTGGCGCCGCTGCCGGGAAGGCATAGTGGATTGTTATTTTCTTTTTGAATTCTTATTTTTGTTTTTAATTTCTTTTTCTAGAATTGTGTTTCAGGTACAATACTGGAAGAGAAATCAAAAGGAGCAATGAGTTATTCGTATCATACACTCAAGGAGCTAGATTCTTACGAGTTGGATCATCACCAATGGTGCATGCACACAACATTTACATTTGAGATAAAGCCGGGGTTGATTAAAGAGCTTCCCAAGTTTCATGGGTTAGCTAACGAGGATCCATTCTGTTAGGACATTGTCCGGTCAAACCCACTAGCGTTGGTATGTCAAGCTAGTTGTCAGTATTAGGTGTCAAAACTCAATTCTTGATTTAGCCTACTAGAGTTTAGATTTCGGAATTGGGATATAGACAAAGAAGTAGAGACCTTGAAGACGAAGACTGTGAAGACAAAGAAGACATCAATTATTCTTCATCGACAAAAGGTTAGTAGGAGTTATGACTTTATGGAAATTCTTTTATTCTACTTTCTCTATTCTTTCGAAATATAGTCGACTACTTTAGTAGTGATCATAGCGATTGATATCGTATTCTTGTCTAACATGGCCTTGTGTCATGACTAGTATTTGTTCCCACAAATGCTATGAGTACAAGAATGAATGAGATAGATTCGATACCATTTGTCCATTGCAATGGTTTGCTTGAAAATCATTAGTTGGATATGGGTGAATCTAAAGGAGTACTCTTGAGCAAGAGTCCATGGATTACAGCTGAGGACGTACACACGTCTAAGTCCTGGCTAAGCCCAGAACTTCCAGCGAATCCAAGTTTGACCTAATCTGAATGGCGGACGGTTCACGAACCGGTACACAAACCAGAAACTCGGATTTCTCCTGAGTTCCAAAGTGACTGAACATTTCGCGAACCTACGCGAACCTAGTGTCAGTTACTTTTGGCTGGTATTCAGATTAAGTGAATATTCTTTCAGAATTTCACTTAGGTTAAACTCTGAACTCCTTTATCTCTTAGGTGGACTTGTATATCACATAATATCTTTTGTGGTCCATCTAACGATCCTCAATGAGTCAATAAGATAAAGATTATCTCAGGTCTTTTGGATTCTATCTTGAAGTGTTTTTTAGCTAACAAAACACTTGGCAGATAAACTTAAAAAGAATTCCAATTGAGATTAATCTCTATTACTTGGTTGGCAAGTTTAGGGTTTCCTTGACTTGTGGGACAAGTAATTGATTGCTTTATTCCAAAGCAACCTATGTTATTGAGTGCTATAAATAGAGGTGTCTACGGACAAATACCGCAAGCATCAAGCATACGTGAAGGTCCTTAGGGAAGTGATGGTAAACTCTTTTCACTTCGGTGAACGCTTGTTGTGGTATAGTCATCCTCTATAGGTTGCAGCTCCTCTGGGAACTCCCTACGACTATAAAAGACTTCTCTTGAGAGTTGGGAAGCACATGTAGGAGATTGAGACCTTATTTGGTTGAAATCGGATTAACCTGTAACCTTGGTAACCTGATCACGTTCCTGTCTATTCCATAGTCCGTCTCTTCTGCTATACGGCTATTCAAGAACTGATACGTTACACACAGGGTTGAAAGGTAGCAACGCACGGCTGCACTCGGTGTTGTAAGACCTAGTTAGCTCCGGTTGTACAAGTTTCTTAACTGATTCTTCGTGTACAACTGAGGTAGAGACAAATTGGGCATAGCTTACTCGGTTTGCTTGTCAGCCCTGATTTGTGAAGTAGATTTCCGTATGACCTGGAGCAATCCGAAGGAAGTCAACTTGTGTATGATAAACTGATAGAGGACAGTTAGATCATACGTCAACAATTAGGTTGCAAAGCCAGTATTGCTGACACAAGCCTTTGACATCGGTCAAAGCAACTCCTAGGCCTGTAAAGGACGTCAGCTGGGGGAATCAAGTGCGTGACGATCTGTGGGGGATCTAGAGACGTAAGGAGTGCGACAGTAGCCAATTCGCTTGGAGGGCTTGAGTTGGTCTCAGCTACATCCCAGACCGAAGTCTTATAGTAGGCTAGCGTTTGTAGTCAGTTTGTACTGGGCGGTGTTCAATCTGGACGAGGTCCCGAGGTTTTTCTTCAAGGCAGTTTCCTCGTTAAAAAAACGTTCTGGTGTCTTGTGTGCTTTTCCTTTCCGCAATTATATAAACTCTGACATATAATTAAAAGCAAACACAAGAAGTACGTTATCCATAACCGTAGAGTTTACTCCAAAGATTCGTCTTTGTCGAGTTGATCCCTAGATCACAACTCCGGTTATCTAGGTTTGGATATTGATTTTTGAGATCGTCCAAACCTAAGCATAAGACTCACGAGCCCAAACGAAAAGTTGGTCGTATTTCGGTACCCCTCCTTTTTCAAATAGAGGTGTCTACGGACGAATACTGCAAGCATCAAGCATACGTGAAGGTCCTTAGGGAAGTGAACGTAAACTCTTTTCACTTCGGTGAATGCTTGTTATGGTATAATCATCCTCTATTAGGTAAGCAGTTCCTCACGGGATTTACCTACGACTATAAAGACTTCTCTTGAGAGTTGGGAAGCACAGGTAGGAGATTGAAACCTTAGTGGTTGAAATCGGATTAACTTGTAACCTTGGTAACCTGATCACGTTCTTGTTTATTCCATAGTCCGTCTCTTCTGCTATACGGCTATTCAAGAACTGATACGTTACATACAAGGTTTGAAAGGAAGCAACGCACGGCTGCACTCGGTGTTATAAGACCTAGTTAGCTCCAGTTGTATAAGTTTCTTAAGTGATTCTTTTTACAACTGAGATAGAGACAAGTTGGGCATAGTTTACTCGGTTTACTTGTCAGCCCCCGCTTGTAAGTAGATTTTCGTATGACCTGGAGCAATCCGAAGGAAGTCACTTCGTGTATGTCAAACTGATAGAGGACAGTTCAAACATACGTTGATAATTGAAGTTGCAAAGATGAAATTGTTGACACAAGCCTTTAACAACGGTTAAAGCAACTCCTAGGCCTGTAAAGGACGTCAGCTGGGGGAATCAAGTGTGTGACGATCTGTGGGGGATCTAGAGACGTAAGGAGTGCGACAGTAGCCAATTCGCTTGGAGGGATTGAGTTGGTCTCTGCTACATCCCAGACCGAAGTCCTATAGTAGGCTAGAGTTTGTAGTCAGTTTGTACTGGGCGGTGTTCAATCTGGACGAGGTCCCGAGGTTTTTCTGCAAGGCAGTTTCCTCGTTAAAAAAACGTTCTGGTGTCTTGTGTGCTTTTCCTTTCCGCAATCATATAAACTCTGACATATAATTAAAAACAAACACAAGAAGTACGTTATCTATAACCGTAAAATTTACTCCAAAGATTCATCTTTGTCGAGTTGATCCCTAGATCAACTCCGGTTATCTAGGTTTGGATATTGATTTTTGAGATCGTCCAAACCTAACCATAAGACTCACGAGCCCAAACGAAAAGTTGGTAGTATTTCGGTACCCCTCCTTTTTCACATTCAACCATCTCATGGATTTTCAAAACATTGTCTTGGCTCTAATTCTCATGAATGCTGACATAGATGAAGCCATGCTACGAACTTTCCTATTCTCTTTGGTAGGCATGGCTAAAGAGTGGCTTTATTATTCACCCTCTGGAGGTATTACAATATGGAAGACAATGAAAGAACTCTTCCTCGAAAGGTATTTTCCTGCATCTAAAGTTTCTCAAATAAGAAAAGAGATCAGTGGAGTAAGTCAAATTGTGAGTGAGACCGTGTATGAATTTTGGGAACGCTACAAAAGGTTAGTGGCCAGATGCCCACACCATCAACTAAGTGATTCTTTGATATTACAATACTTTTACGAAGGTCTTCTTTCAGGTGATCGAAATCTTCTGGATGCTGCAAGTGGTGGTGCATTTATGAGCAAAACTGCAACAACAACTAGAGAGTTAGTTGACAGTATGGCAGCAAATTCTCGACAATTCTCTACTTGTTCAGAACCACTTGTCAAGAATGTTGCGAAAATTTACCGAATCTCGAAACTTCACCAAAAGGTTACTGACTTGGGAGTTATGATGCAACAAGTGGCAGTTTTGGTGCCAAAACCATCTTCTCCAGCTGATCAACCACCACAGCAACAACAAAGCCAAAGTTCGAACATGGAAGACTTGTTAAAGGAATTCATGCAAAGAACCGACGATGTAGTGAAAGACTTGCAAACGCAACTTGGCACTATGGAAAGTGAATTGAATCAGTTGAAGTCACATAAAAGTGGGGCTACTAATGTTGTGACGCTGAGAAGCGGGAAACAAACTGTGGATCCTAAATTTACTGCAACAAGCAGTAATGAGTCTCCAAAAGGGCCAATTATTGAGGAGCGAGTTACAGAGACTCTTCCCAAAACTACTGAGGTACCTAAAAAAGTTTCTAAAACTCTTGTTTCTACTTATGTTCCTCATTTTCCTTTCCTCGCAGGTTTACTACTTCCAAAAAGACGGAACAAGAAAAGGAAATTTTAGAAATTTTCAAGAAGATTCATGTGGATATTCCATTTGTAGATGCTATCAAACATTTTCCCGCAAAAGTACTGAAGGATTTATGTACCAAAAAAACTAAAACTCAAGGGTAATGAGGTAATGAGTGTGGGGGAGAATGCCTCTACTATCATGCAGAAGAAACTCCTACCAAAATGTAAAGACTCGGGTAGTTTCTATATTCCAGTTGTTATTGGTAATAGTAAATTTAGCAAAGCTATGTTAGATTTAGGGGCATCAGTGAATGTCATGCCCGCATCTATATATGAACCTCTTAATTTAGGTCTGTTGAAGGAAACAAGTGTTGTTTTACAATTGGCTAACCGTTATAATGTTTAACCTAGGGGTGTTGTTGAGAATGTGTTTGTGTATGTCAATCAATTGGTGTTCCCAGCGGACTTTTGTGTGTTGGAAATGAATGATGATTCATCCATCCCTTTGTTGTTAGGACGACCCTTCATGAAGACGGCTAAAACCGTCATTGATGTTGATGAGGGGACATTGACAATGAAATTTGATGGAGAAACAATACGTTTCAACATTTTCGAGACGATGAAATATCCTATTGATGTCAACTCTTGTTTCTCCATCAATGTGGTTGATGATTTAGCTCGACGGGTTTTCAGTAAGAGAAGGAAAAAGAGTTCAGACACTTGCAGGGAAATGAATAAGGCGTATCATGGTGACAAGATATCTGGAAAACACTTAAGTGTTGGACAGAAAGTTCTTTTATTTAAATTTCGCATACATTTATTTCCTTGTAAAATGAAATCACATTGGATAGGACCTTTTATTGTGCTAACTGTGTTTTCTAGTGGTGCAGTGAAAATTCGAGGCTTGTCAACAGGAAAAGAGTTTAAGGTGAATGGCCATCGGTTGCAACCTTACTATGAAAACGATGTCCCTCTGGAGGAGTCGTAGAGAAAATACGTCGGCCGACGACGTTAAACCAAGCGCTACGTGGGAGGCAACCCATTGGTTGTCATTTTTTTTTACTGTTTTGTTTGTTCTTTTTGCAGAGATACAAAGATTGTGTTTAATAAGAGTCAACCCATTCGATTTCGCTTTGTGGGAGTCAACCCACCGAATCTCTACCCGTACTTGAATTTCATTGGACGAGTCAATCCACATTTAGGACAATTGATAGGTGCCCTAAAACACCTACTCAATAATACCTTCTTATACACTTTAGTTAGCTTAAGCCTTGTACATTGGTTATTTAACGTCGTTTTCTATTTTGAAGGTACAATGATTATTAAGTCATAAAAACAAAAGAAAATCATGAGAAAAATATAGATTATATCAACAAGCAAATGAAACAAGAAGCAAATTCACTAAAAGTGACAAGTTGGGTTGTGATGGTGCTGGGCTTATGAAGGGAGTTCATCAAATGGGCTTCACATTTAACCGCCATTAGCAAGAGAGGCCCTGAATGGTTAGCAGATTTTACACCAGCGGAACACGCGTGTGGACAGAAAAGAAAAGAAGATAAGGTTTCTCTGTAAACCAAATTCACAGACATAGAAGAACAGCAAAACTCTCCTGTTGCTGCTTCAAGACTGGCCATGGATGCGAGAGATTATCGAGGACGGATAAGAAGAAATAGATGGAGTCTGTTGAGCTTTGGATAAGATTCAAGAGGGGTTTGTTGTTGGTGTTTATTCAAGGGTTCTATGGTGTTGATTTGTGAGAATTCAAAGGGGCTTTTGAAATTAGCAGAATACAGAGTTGGTGGTGTTGATTCACGGGAATCTTGAGCTCAGATTGATGGTGATTTAAGGCTCAATTTCTGGCCGTACGAAGGAGCTTGTTGTTGTCGATTTGCAGTTGGTTTTGTGGAGCTGTTGGCTGGAATTTGGGGTTTGATGTGCTGGTTTTATGGTTTTATGGGTTAGATGTCGTGGGTTGATGTGCTGGTTTGTATGGTTTTATGGGTTAGATGTTGTATGGTTTTATGGTTTTATGGTTTGTATGGTGTTGTTTTATGGGTTAATGTCGCTATTCTCAGGTTGCTGTCGTGAACTGTTGGTGGTTTTCCATGGGTTTGATGGTTGAAATTACAAGGAGGTCTGGTGCTGATTTAGGTAGAATTCTGAGTACGGTTTTGGGTCAGATTCAGGCCACAAGAGATAAAAAAGAAAGGGACTCGATGCTGCTGGTTGTCGGGGTTTTCTGAATTCACTGGTTGAGATTTACAAGGGGCTTTTAAAGCTGGTATACAAAAAAAAGGTTATGGAGATGATTCAC
>JAJJMA010345951.1:7781-23889 GCA_023529015.1 Papaver nudicaule
AAAATTGAGTAACCCTAAGAACAAGAATTCAAAACCAATAGATGCAGTGAAAGTACTAATTGCCCAAATTGTAAAGAACAAAACAAACGAAAGGATCATATTATAAAACAAGAAAAAGGTATTTGAAAATTTGAACGGAAAGTGGGTGGAGTACTTACAGATTCATAAGAAGAGATACAAGTTGAAAGCTGAGTATGACGAGTACCAGCTCTAAGCAGTGCAGAAATCGCCATAAGTACCAGTAGTTTTTAGGGTTTTAAGAGAGGGTAAAGATGGAGACTGTGAAAGCTCTAAGCAGTAAGAAAGTTGTTCCACAAATCTGTGGGTTTAGGGTCCCATTAAACTGAAGAAAAGGACATTGTAGATGTTCAGGGCTTCAGAAAGGAAAAGAAGAGTAAAAATGGAGGGAGGAATTCTGACAGTTGGGGAAAGTAAGCAAAGCAGGTACTCAAAAAATAGAAAATTTTGTTTTTGTTAAGGATGCCCACAAGTAGTGGCTGGCTGGCTGCCTAGAGCTGTGTTGGTTGGGCTAGTCATTTCCCAGTAAATCATACTATATGATGGACTTGAATTGTTTTGGTAGGAATATGATGCTTCCTACTGTGGGATCCTTGGCCACTACCTTGTCTAGCTTGCAAATTTCGTCCAACATTCATGATTGTTAATACCCCGTTTGCACATGTCATAAAACAGAAAGAGAGAAACTTACAAATTCTTAACAAAGAATTTCAGGCAGAATGAAATTGATTCTACATGATTAACTAAGTGAAATTTCAGAAGGAGAGACAGACAGAAAAACAAAGACCATTTACAAGCTCTTTCTCCTTTTTTACAAGTTTAGAGTGAAAACACAAGCATTTGTCTTTCAGAGACATATTTTCATATCCAAGTGAATCACAGAAAGTATCACAGAAAAATGTCTTACAAGGGCATTAAGAATAGAAATCATGGTAAAAACTAAAACCATAACAATACTAAAATAGAAAGAACAATAGTAAACATGTTTTCCAAATGTAGCAGGCAGATTGAAAGAGTTATGAACATGTCTCCTCAGTTTTCAACTCAATCGGATTACATATTTAGTAAAATGCTGGTCTACTAGAGTAATAACACTTACATGCTCAATAAACAAAAACTGAAAACAGCGTTAAGAAGTTCACTTACATGCTTCCGTTAAATATATTCTAAAAACGAGAACAGCAAAGAAATCACTGCAGACAACATGTGTAGCTACCATCACTTTGGGGTGCATAGAAATAATTACTTCTGCCCCAACCGACTGTCATACTCATTTCAGGATGACCAGTAGGAACTGGCAGATTAAGCTTGATGGCGTTTGACCTTCACTAGGGGTTTCCAATTTGTGTAGCTACCATCACTACTGGGTGCGTAGAAATCATCACTTCTGCCCCAACTGATTGTCGTACTCATTTCAAGATGACCATCAGGAACTGGCAGATTAAGCTTGACGGTGTTTGACCTTTGTGTTATTGCCCTATCAACGGCTTGTTCAAGCTTTTGGAGAGCCAGTGGATCATCCGTGAAATCAAATCCGTTTTTCTTTAACTCACCCACAATGACATCCAGCACCGTCTTATCACCATTTGTTATTATTTCCTGGGAATGGAGCCGAAATAAGAAACAGATAAACATTGCGAGAAATTCTCTCAAATAGACCATATTAAGTAACATACCCAAGTCTTCCAGAAAATATCATTCATTAAAAAAAAAAAAAAGTCTTTCAGGAAGTAACATACCCAAATACGAATTTCAAGGAAATCATCTAGATCGAGGGTGAGTTCAATGCATCCAGTGCCTGAGTTAAACACCATTCTGTCCTTCACTATTTTCTGGGAACAAAGGTGAATTAAGAAGCAGTTAATGGCAGGATTGAAACAGCATGAAAAATTCTACCAAATAGCTAGACCATATCACTAACATACCCAAATACGACTTGAAATGAATTTAGAAATTTCGTGCATCGCAATATATTCGGAGTCTGACTTTATCTCATTGGTAATTGAACCCACAGTTTGCTTGTCAGCGATCACGCCGCCAACATTAAAACCAACAACTGTTTCTGCCTTCCCCAACAAACTCTCTAGTTTCCGTCTAAAAAGTGAAGGTATTACAACCGAAACACCTGATAGTTTTCCTCCACTGAATGACTCCGCAGCTTCCAGCGACGCAGCTTCCAGATAATGTAACAGAAGGGAGGTAAAAAAAATCTTCAAGGAATAGTATTTATCACCTCCCTTACTGAGTTCGAAGAGTGCATCTCCAGTAGGAATCTCAACTATCTTTCTTATTTTGAAGCTCTTGCAATCTTCTCGAAACTCGTCAATGGCACATTCATACTTGAAGACTATCTTTGTTGGGTTGGACACATATAGTCTCTTGGTGTCATTCTGTCACATAGTATTTATACAACATTCAGAGAAAAATAAAATCAATATCTACATTTGTTGGAAATTTGAATAGAAATTAAGTTTAACTTAGTTACAACCATTTTGTGAAGGGTTGTGTCTATTCATAAAATCCTTTCACTTAGAATTTGAATCATTGTATCCCAAGGGATGTGAGTCTTCCAAAGGGATGTGACTCTTCCAAAGGGATATGACTCTTCCAAAAGGGTGTGACCATTCATGAAGAGACTCTTTGTTGATTTCCAAGAGTCACCAATCATGTATATAAACCCCAATCTTGATTCATTGTAGTAGGTGAAACACATGGAAAAACATGTGGAAAACATGGAGAGAAAATGAATAAGAAAGAGGTGGAAAAGTTAGAGAAAGAAAAGAGAAGAAAACTAAGTAGACGTGCTTAGAGTTTATTCTTAAGGAGTTTGTGCTACATCAATTCGCGTTCGTTATTGGTGATCATCGAAGTGCTGCGAAGAACACCAATGGTATTGTTGAATGCTGGAGACATATGCCGTTAACTGTATCAGCATTAAGTACAGGGCATTAAATGTCTTAAGTATAGAGATTACTCGCCTCAATACACCCAAGTAAGTTTGTTAAGAATTATAGAATTTCCCTTTCTCATTCTATTCTTCTTGTTTTCCTGTTTTGGTTTCTAATAACCAAGTATTACGGAAGTCGTAATACATAGAAAACCAACGTTACGTAATGGTAACGAGTTGGCGGAAATAATACACGGGTTGTATTATTGATGGAATCGGTAACGAAGATATTTTCCAACAACATTTCTTGATGCCAAAAACATTGCAAAAGGTAAAAACAGTCACCTGTGCAGCTAGATCATTGTGATTTGGTTTTGAGCTGGAGTCGGAACAAAAAATCAATTTAGTTAAAGCACACAGATTTGACAATTTAGCGAAAAATAAAAATGTAGCATCACTGATGACAAAGAATCCTAATTACCAAAATGCTCTGTTACCCAAGCATAGCGTTTTACCAAGTACCGAACCAAGACATGGAAACATTGAAGTGTTAACATTCCTAGACACCTGCAATACAAAACACCAACAAAAAAAAGGAAAACCCCACTAACTGTTATGGACATTGGCATTGAAGAGTTAAAGGAGCTGCAAAATCTTACACTATTCACAAATGTACAAACGGCTGACTGAACACAAATAGATTCAAGCCAGATTACCCATGAACTCGATAAAACCCTGAAACCACAAATCATACCCAATTTCGACCAATATGTTGTCCAACTACTGCTTCAGGAATCAGAACTCAAAACAACACCAAATTCCTAATTCTCTATGCTTAATGTGGGAAAATTGAGTAACCCTAATAACAAAATTTTAAACCAATAGAATGGCCAAATTGTAAGCAACAAAAACAGCAAAAGGGTCATGTTGTAAAACAAAGTACTTACAGATTCATAAGAAGAGATACAAGCTGAAAGCTGACTGCGACGTGTAACAGCTCTAAGCAGTGCGGAAATCGCCATTGATACCAGTAGTTTTTTTAGGCTTTAAGAGATGGGGAAGATGAAGACTGTAAGAGCTCGAAGCAGTAAGAAAGAGGTTTCACAACAATGAGGGTTAGAGGGTTTAAAAGAGGGTTTTGAGGAAAATGGTTTTGGTACTGACGAGATTCCCCATTGGATGAAAACTGAAGAAAAGGACAAAATGTAGAGGTTCATGTCTTCAGACGGAAAAGAAGAGTAAAAATGGAGGGAGGGTTTCTGACAGTTGGGGAAAGTAAGCAAAGCAGGTACTAAAAATAGAAAAGTTGTTAAAGGACACCAGTATTTTTGTTAAAGGATGCCTACAAGTAATGGATGCCTAGAGCTGTGTTTAATGGGCTGGTCACAGCTGGAACTTTCAGACACCTGAATGATCTTTTGGAAAATGTCATTATGCATATGAAAGTGGTCACTGTGTTCCACTGTGAAGGTTTACAATCTTGGTGTTAAAATTGAAATCACAGTCATGGACCAATCGTTTTGACAGGAATACGATGCTTCTTACCTTGGCTAGCTTGCAAATTTAATGACACTAGACTTCAAAACTCATTGAGCAGCTTCTTTTACTAGAAAAATAAGTCCAGCATTCAATATTGTTAATACCCCTTTTGCACAGGTCATAAAACAGAAAGAGAGAAACTTACAAATTCTACGAAATAGAGGAAAAATCAGGCAGAATGAAATTGATGTTACATGATTAGGACCCAAGTGAATATCAGAAGCTGAGCAAGACATACAAATCACAGAGCATTTCCTAGCTCTTTGTCCTCCTTTACATATTCAAGTGAATAACAGAAATCATCACAGAAAAATGTTTACAAGGGCATTAAGAATTGAAATCATGGTTAGAAAGAAAACAAAACCAAGTTAGAAACATCAGTAAACATGTTTTGTAAATGTAGCAGACAAATTACTTAGTTTTCCACTCAATGCTGGTCTACTAGAGTGATTGTGCTTACATGCTCAATAAACAAAAACTGAAACAGCGTCAAGAAGTTCAGCTAAAAGCACGCCATAATTTGTTTCTCCCCAGCTAATTGGTGGATTGGTCGAACAGCAAAGAAAATCAGTGCGTACAACATGTGTAGCAATCATAACTGTTGCCAAAGCGTGCATAAAATTCATCACTTGTTCCCCAACTGACCGTCGTACTCATTTCAGGATGACCAGAAGGAACTGGAAGATTAAGCTTGACTGCATTTGTCCTTCGTGCTATTGCCCTCTCAACGGCTTGCTCAAGCTTTTGGAGAGCCAGTGGATCTTCAGTGAAGTCAAATCCATTTCTCTTTAACTGACTCACAATGATTTCCAGCACCGTTTTCTCGCCGTTTGTTAATATTTCCTGGGAATGGAGGTGAAATAAGAAACGGTTGGTAGCAGAAAATCTAAACATCTAGAGAAATCCCCACAAAATAGACCATGTATAGTGACGTACCCAAATACGAACATCAAAGAAATCATCAAAATCGAGGGTGAGTTTAATACATCCAGTGCTAGAGTTTAACACTATCCTGTTACCGCTCGTCAGTATTTCCTGAGAACAAAGTTGAAGTAAAAGCAGTTAATGGCAGGATTTATAACTATATGTTGGATCATTCAATTCCTTAGCTAGTAAAGCTTTTATTTCCTATTAGAAAAAATGGCACAATCTGAGCAACATGAAAATTCTCCCAAATAGACCATATGGTAACATACCCTAGTACGAGTTGAAATGAAATCACGAAGATCGCAAGAGACGTAAATAATTCCGGGGCCTGAGAAAATCCCATCGTGAAGCCCTGACGAGAACTCGACGCTATCTAAATTCTGTTTGAAATATGAAGGTACTACAACACAAAACTCTGATACTCGTCGTCCACTTAATGACTGCGCAGCATAAAAATAATCTCCCTGAACATAGAGATAAAAAAAGCTCAAGGAATAATATCTATCGCCTCCCTTGCTGAGTCCAAAGAGTGCATCTCCAGTAGGCGTCTCAACTATCTTTCTTACTTTGATGCACTTACTATCTTCTTGAGGCTCGTCAGTGGCACATACATACTTGAAAATTATCTTCATCGGGTTGGACACAAATGGTCTCTTAGTCTCATTCTGTCACATAGTATTTATACAACAATCAGAGTAGAATAAAATCAATAGCTACATTTCTTGATGCCAAAAACAACCCAAAATGTAAAAACCATTACCTGTGCAGCTAGATCATTGTGATCTGGCTTTGAGCTGGAGTATAAACGAAACATCAATTTAGTTACAGCAAACACAATTGACAATTTAACGAATAAGAAAATTGTAGCAACACTCATGACAAATTGGAAAAAATCCTAATTATCAGAATGTTTTTACCCAATGCATAACCACCCCATGGAATCCTTGGAGTGTTAGCATTCCTAAACACCTGCAATACAAAGCACCGCAAATAGAAGAAAAAAATCCCACCAACAGTTATGAACATGCACTGAAGAGTAAAAAGGAGCTGCAATATCTAACACCAATGAACATAAAGCTAACGGAACACCAGTCGATGATAGCTAGATTACGCATGAACTCAACCAACTAGATAAAACCCTGAAACCACAAATCAGACCCAATTTCGACCAACATTTTGTCCAACTACTACTTCAGAACTCAAAACAATAGTAAACCACTGAAATCTCTATGGTTAAATTTAGGAAAATTGAGTAAACCTAGGAACAAGAATTGAAAACCAATAGATGCAGTGCCGAAATTGTAAAGAACAAAACAAACGGAAGGATCGTGTTATAAAACAAGAAAAGGCTATTTGAAAAATTAAATGAAACCCAAAATGGGTAGAGTACTTACAGATTCACAAGAAGAGATACAAGCTGAGAGCTGGCTACGACGAGTAACAGCTCTAAGCAGTACAGAGATCGCCATTGATACCAGTAATTTCAGTAGGGTTTTAAGAGAGAGTGAAGATGGAGACTGTAGAAGAGGTTTCGGAAATGAAATCTATGGGTTTAGGGTTTAAAAGAGGGTTTTGAGGAAAATGGTTTTGGTACTGACGAGATTCCCATTGGGTGAAAACTGAAGAAAAGGACAAAATGTAGAGGTTCATTTCTTCAGACGGAAAAGAAGAGTAAAAATGGAGGGAGGGTTTCTGACAGTTGGGGAAAGTAAGCAAAGCAGGTACTAAAAGGAGTAGAAAATTTGGAGGGAGAGAGGAATACACCAGTACTTTTGTTAAAGGATGCCAACAAGTTGTGGCTGCCTAGAGCTGTGCCTACAAACATGAGTTTGATCTCCTTGTGGACTTTGCCATTGTATCACTGTACTGCAGTGACATCCACGGAACACATTGTTTTTGTTACAGGAGGAACGAGCAATTTGATTAGGGTGCGGAAAATGTGGCTCTCAAACACCAGAATGATCTTGCGGAAAATGTCATTGTACGGTCATCAAGGGTGCCTTGATTTTTTTGTTTTACTGTGTTCGGCAACCAGGGAAGGATAAAGCATTAAGTGGCATTGTGAAGGTTTGCAAAAATAAAATATTTATCTTGGTACTAAAAACGAAACCCCAATCATGGGCCAGTTGTTTTGACCAGAATATGATGCTTACTCTGCCTTGGCTAGCTTGCAAATTTGATGACAACAGACCTTAAAACTCAACCAACATTATTCCAACATTGATGATTGTTAATTCTCCCTTTTGCACAGGGCATAAAACAGAAAGAGAGAAACTTACAAATAAGCAAAGAGGAAGAAATCAGGGGAATTGAAATTGATTTTACATGATTAAGACCTTAGTGAATATCAGAAGCAGAGCAAAACAAAAAACACAGACCAATTCCAAGCTCCTTGACCTCCTTTACAAGTTTGGAGTGAAAGCATTAGTGTTTCAGAGACATATTCACATATTCAAGTGAATAACAGAAAGTATCACAGAAAAATGTCTTAAAAGGGCACTAAGAATTGAAATCAGGGTAAAAAGAAAACAGTAGTAAAATAAAAAGAACAATAGTAAACATGTTTTGCAAATGTAGCAGAGAGATTGAAAGAGTTATGCACATGTCTCCTTAGTTTTCCACTCAAATCTGATTACATACATAAAATGCTGGTCTACTAGAGCAATTATACTTACATGCTCCATAAACAAAAACTGAAACAGCGTTAAGAAGTTCAGCTAAAAGCACGCCATAACTTGTCCCCCCAAACCCCCCACCCAGCTAATTGGAGGATTGGTCCATTTAATGTAGTCTAAATGAGAACAGCAAAGAAGATCAGTGCGGACGACATGTGTAGCTATCATAATCTATGCGTTCATAAAATTCATCACATGTGCCCCAACTGACTGTCGTACTCATTTCAGGATGACCAGCACGAACTGGCAGATTAAGCTTGACGACATTTGTCCTTCGTGCTATTGCTCTCTCAACGGCTTGCTCAAGCTTTTGGAGAGCCAGTGCATCTTCTGCGAAGTCAAATCCATTTCTCTTTAACTCATCCACAATGATTTCCAGAACCGTCTTCTCACCGTTTGTTATTATTTCCTGGGAATGGAGGAAATAAGAAACAGTTGGTAGCAGGAAATCTAAACATCAGGAGAATCCTCGCAAATAGACCATATATATAGTAACATACCCAAATTCGAACATCAAAGAAATCATTAAAATCGAGGGTGAGTTTAATACAGCCAGTGCCAGAGTTCAACACTATCCTATTACCGCTCGCCATAATTTCCTGGGAACAAAGGTGAAATAAGAAGCAGTTAATGGCAGGATCTATAACTATGCAGGATCATTTAATTCATTGGTAAAGCTCTTCTTTCGTAAAAAAAAAAATGGCGGAATCTAAACAGCATGAAAAATTCTCCCAAATAGCAACATACCTTAGTACGAGTTGAAATGAAATCTAAAAGATCACTAGAGATTCTTATAATTCCCGACTCTTTGAATATCCCATCGAGTGCTGACGAGAACTCCAAACTGTCCAGTTGCTGTTTGAAAAATGGAGGTACTGCAATAGACCACTCTGATATTTTTCGCCCACTGAATGATTCGGCAGCTTCGCAATAAGTTCCCTGAACGAAGAGATAAAAAAAGCTCAATGAATAATACCGATAACCTCCCTTATCGAGTCCAAAGAGTGTTTCCCCAGTAGGCGTCTCAACTATCTTTCTTATTTTGAAGCACTTGCTATCTTCTTGAGGCTCGTCACTGGCACATACATACTTGAAAATAATCTTCCTTGGGTTGGACACGAATAGTCTCTTAGTTTCATTCTGTCACATGGAGTAGTATTTATACAACAATCAGAGAATAATAAAATCAATATCTACTTTTTGTTATGCCAAAAACAACCCAAAAGGTAAAAACCATTACCTGTGCAGCTAGATCATTGTGATCTGTCTTTGAGCTGGAGTGGAACCAAAATATCAATTTAGTCAAAGCAAACACAATTGATGATTTAACAAAAAAGAAAAATGTAGTATAATTAATGACAAATGAAGGAATCCTAATTACCAGAATGCTCTACTACCCAAACTTAGCGTTTTACCCAATACCGAACCAAGACATGGAATCATTGGAGTGTTAACATTTCTAAACACCTGCAATACAAAACACCAAAAGAAAAGAAAAACCCAGTAACAGTTATTTATGAACATTGGCATTGAAGACTTAAAAAGAACCTGCAGAAGCTAACTCTATTCACACATGAACAAGAGACTAACAGAACACCAGTCGATTCAACAACTCAGAAAAAACACTGAAACTACAAATCATACCAAATTTCGACCATAATTTTGTCCAATTTATGATTCGAACTCAAAACCAAACTAAATCACTGAAAATCTTTATGCTTAATGTAGGAAAATTGAGTACCCTAAGAACAAGAACTTAAAATCAATAGATGCAGTGTAGCTACTAAACGCCCAAATTGTAAGCAACAGACAAGAAGGAAACCCAAAATAGGCAGAGTACTTACAGATTCATAAGAAGAGATAGAAGTTGAAAACCGACTACGACGAGTAAGAGCTCTAAGCAGTACAGAAATCGCCATTGTGTATCAGTAATTTCTGTAGGGTTTTAAGAGAGAGGGTGAAGATGGAGACTGTAGAAAGAGGTTTCGGAAATCTGTGGATTTAGGGTTTAAAAGAAGGTTTTGAGGAAAATGGTTTTGGTACTGGCAAAATTCCCATTGGATGAAAAACTGAAGAAAAGGACACTGTAGAGGCTCAGGGCTTCAGGCGGAAAAGAAGAGTAGAAATGGAGGGAGAGTTTATGACAGTTGAAGAAAGTAAGCAAAGCAGGTACCAGAAATAGGGAAATTTTGTTTTTGTTAAAGGATGCCCACAAGTAGTGGCTGCCTAGAGCGGTGTTGGTTGGGCTGGTCATACCTCAGTAAATCGTACTTGAATGATGTCATTGGACACAAGAAAGTAGTCATCATGGGTTAGGGGCTTAGGGTGCTTTGATATCTTGCGTCTCTACTGGATAAAGCATCAAGTTACAAAATTCAAAATTCTATCATGGACCAATTGACAATTGTTTTGACAGGAAGATGAGATGTGCCGCTACCTTGTAAATCTAATGACACCAGACCTTAAAACTCATTGGGAATTTATATTACAAGGGTGGGAGTGAAAGCATTCATCTTTCAGAGACATATTTACATATTCAAGTGAATAACAGAAAAGTAGTACAATGATCAACTACACAAACCAAAATTTTCTATCTTGATTTACCCAACTGACTCCCAACTGACTGGATGTGTCATATACATTCACTGCATTCATAGGAAAATCTTAATCCTGTATTTATATGATTTGTTTGATACGTTTAAGCCCATTTGATTGTCATACACCTTTCAGCTTCACCTTGAATACTTGGTATTTTAAGTCTGATACCAGCCTTGGAGATGGATGCCTTTTCAATTGCTTCCTCGAGCCTTTTCAGAATCAATGGATCCTCTCGAGCGTCAAATCTATGAGTTTTCTTCAACTCCCTCACAATAAATTCCAATAGATTGCCCTCAGAGCCCCTCCTAGTTGCTTGTTCCTTAGGTGAAGAAAGAGACAGCCGATAAGTAATTAATGAGAAACTAAACACAGAGATTCTTAAAAACAAAACAAAGACGGTGAAAAAATAGTAAAGTTATACCTTGATACAAAGATCAAAATTTCCAGCACTAAGATCCACAACTGCTATATGATCCTTCGGAAACAATGCATATGCAGGTGGGTCATCTGTAACAATACTATCTACTTCTAAGCCTGCCTTTGTAGCTGCATCTTTAGTTGCCTGTCTTTGGGTATAATTGAAGTATGAAGGAACCCTGATCACAGCTCTGGAAAGTGTTCGCCTAAAGGAAGTCTCTGTGTAATGTTTTAAATCAATAAAAATGGAGGGACCAATTTGACTAATTGAATACAGGTATCCATGGTCGCTCTTAACCCATGCATCTCCATTACGTGCCTCAATTATCTTGAAGCTGGATCCTGACTCTTTTGAGTTGGTAACAATCCGATCCATAATTGTGCTCTGCACACATTATAGGCAATAAACAATACAAAATTGAGCAAAAATGTCAGAACAATAAGGGGAAAAAAGAAGGAAAATGCACAGTTCATGATGCTGAAAATTCAATCTGTACCTCTGTAGTTACATTGTTCCCCATGGGTTTTGAGCTGGAGAGAAAACAGATCACATTTCGTTAAAAGGGAATAGATATGGATACAAATACAATTGAATGTTATCTCTCATCAACCGGCACAAAATTGAAACAGGAAGCACCTGAACAGTCTCTCTGCCAAATTTGACATTTTTTTACCCGACGGAGAACTCGACCATGGTGTATGAGGGTTACCAATCAGCTGCATTGACAGCGTGCACCAAACTGTCAGCAATACAAATTTATATTTTAAAACCAAACAGAAGTGAAATCGAAATAGCGAATCAGTGTTGCTCTAAGCAACGACTTTATAGATTACCACTCTATTATCTAACAGTTGATGTACAGCATCGATATATACGAGGACGTTGAGGTGCACTCAATATACAGTTTTTGTGAGTGGAACTGTTGAACCTATAACATAAACTTATACAGGCTGCTAACTTTTGGGGTTTGTTACCTAGATCAATAATAGAACTTCACTTTAATGGTCTTTGAGTAGTACATTATGAAACACTCAAGTTTAGTTTCTTTGTCTTCTTATTAGGTTGATGCAGAATCTAGGACATTCTCTCGAATGAACGGAAGTGATATTTGGACAGGTAACTAGATACCAGTTTGGGAGGCCGATAAACCCTGTCTTTGGGGGCACATGACCTACATTGTATGATCTAATCCCCTAATGTCTCTGATCTCTTTTAATCAGTCCAAATAACATTTTGTTAATGGAGACGGCAAATCCTTTCAATTTCAAATGACAACTTTAGATGTCTATGGTTTAGGGTTTATGAGCAGCAAAGTATACAATAGACCACTCTTAACTAACTTGAGCAATTAACACCAAAATTATCTAAACTTAATGGTATAATCAGAAGCCAAGCTCAATTCTTAATAGCACATAAACATTTAAAAAATGGAAAAACTAACACCAATACGGTAATACCCATGAAATTACTTGGAATATTGAAAACCCAAAATCACATAAATATACAAGGAATGTTACCAGGATCATGAATAGAGGAGATACATACGCTGGGATTAGTAGGAATAGAGGAAGAATTGAGGACACGACCAGTACGAAGAATTCCGAGAATTGAAGAAGTGATCGCCATTGGAAAGAAAGTGAACTTCTTTTAGGGATTTTGAATACAAGAATTGGGTATGTGTCGCAGGCTTGCCTGAGAGGCTGAGACAACGAGAGAGATCGAAGAATAATCGGTGAGCGTTTTTGGTTATTATCGTGGACTGCAAGTGAAAAAGAGCTGTTCTGCGACTGCGTTGTTCGTGATAATGACACCAGGAAATAGTAGAAGTCATTTTTGCACGCCGTATGTTGGACGAATAAATTTGTTGCCTCGCCAAAGGCGCCCGGGCCGTGTTGGGCTTCTGGAATAAACGAATGTGAAATCGCTTGGGTAACGATTAATTTTTGTTTTTTAATAATCTATAATAAAAATAAAAAATTCTCTCATTTTCCTTTTAATATACGAAAATAGGGAGATAGCCGGAAGTTGCAAGATTCGATAAACCAAGGACTAACCGCACACAACTTTCATACATGGCCAAGTGAAAAATCTTCAGTAGCAGAATCTCATTAAATGGAATCGCAGATAACAGGATCACAAGTAACCAGTTCAGTAACACCTACTTACATGCGGCAGACCTTGCATTGCTGATGTTGGATCCACAACCCCCAGTAAAACATCTTCTAATGTCAATCTAATGACTTCTTCTTTCGAAGAAAGTAGCGCTGAAAGATAGTATAACTGAAAAAAGATCCCCGTCGGAATACAATGGTCTTGTCTGAAAAATTATTCGAAATTGTTGTACATCGGGGAAGATCATAACTAAAAT
This sequence comes from Papaver nudicaule, assembly GCA_023529015.1. NCBI lineage: Eukaryota > Viridiplantae > Streptophyta > Magnoliopsida > Ranunculales > Papaveraceae > Papaver > Papaver nudicaule. Next base: position 21,212 of record JAJJMA010345951.1, read on the forward strand.
TGAAGCAAAAGCCGAACAGATCACGACCCAAACTTGAGAACACCATTCTTAAAACCGAAAGTAAAAAGTAATTGTCCAAACAAGAAACTAAAAAACCTAGACTTTACAACGAACAAAAACTAGTTTCACGTAAAATTTGATCAGTAAAAATACTAATTGATGGAGAATTTGCGGTTGCTACGACTTGAATGAATATCATAACTAATAATGGTGATATACATTTGTTCCTTCATCATTTCATAAAAACATGTACCTGCATTAACAACCATAGATCCAAACAAAACAAGCCCAAAATTCAACAACTTAGGACGGAGAGACACTAACAAAAGAGAAACTATAAAGCTGCAACTAAAAGCCAAATAAGTCACAGTTGAAACACACATTGATGATAAATTGAACAAAATTAGTGGATGATTGAAGAAATTTAAGGAATGAGATCTGCTCCAGAGGAGACTATCTGAGCAGGTAGCAACAAGGGAGAAAAGGGTTCTCGTTTTAAGAGACAATGGAGCGAGAATGATAAAAATCAACTCGATATATACCAAGAAGATGCAAGAAATTAAAATAGAACCAAGTGTAGCTCAATCAGGGTGGAGATATGACAAGCACAAGTCAGATTTTTTTTTTTTTTGTATTGAGCTTCGGGAGTGAGAACCAATGGATAACGACTTGCAGCAAACACATTATTCTTAGAGATCTCCGATTTAGACCGAGTATGCATGCCTTGAGATGTACTGGTGATATTAGGGATATGTGGAGGTGGAACTGCAACAACTGGTTAGTCATCTACCGACACACGTGTATTATCAACTTCAGGTGGTGAAGGTGCAGGTTCCTGTATATATTGCGGGAAAAGAAGTTGGGCAGGTGAAGCTTGATTTGTATGTGCATTAGATGTTAACGTGAGTGAATTTGTATTTGGTGTAATGTTACTGACTCCTTGAACTTCTGATGGTAGTATCATAGTGGGAAGTTGTACAGTTACATTTGTTGTGGGTAGAGGGAGAGAAATTACTGGACCTGCCAAAGGAAAAAAGAACTCATCAAAAGTAACATGCCTAGCAATAAACAAGCGCCTTTGTGTCGTTTCATAGCATTTGTATCCATGATGTCAAGAACTATACCCCAAGAAGACGCACTTGATCGACCTATAACTGATTTTATGCTTTTTATAAGGACGCATATAAGTGTAACACGCGCAGCCGAAAACCTTAAGAAAACTGTAATCGGGAGTTTTACCAATCAAAACCTCAAATGGTGACGAGTTCTGTAATGTAGGAGTGGGTAACCGATTAATCAAGTAAACAGTAGCCTCAAAAGCCTGAGTGGGCACTTTGGCATTAGCCATTAATGTAAGTTCGGTATCAACAACATGTCGGTGCTTCCTCTCGACAACATCGTTTTGTTCATGTGTGTGAAGACATGAAACATGATGTTGAATTCCAAACCGAGCAAGATAACTTCCTAACTTCTGGTATTCACCTCCGTAGTAGGACTGTACTAATTCTATAGTGCGACAGAACATGTTCTCTACCATTGCTTTGAACTGTTCAGAAATGAGAAACACATCGGATTTAAACGTGATCGGATATATCCATGAGTACTTTGAGAAATCATCCATAAATAAGACATAATATTTATAACCAATAGTTGAGATAGTAGGTAAAGCACCCCAAACATCAATAAAGATTAAATCTAAAGGAGCTTGAGAGATAGAGCGAGTCATTCTTAATGTTTGTCGATGACTCTTACCCAATGGACAAGCTTTTCGTTCTTTCTTTTATATTCTTCTCTTTTTCTTCGAATTTTCAGACCAGAGAACCACAAACCATTATCTCTTTTTCTTTCTTCTTTCTTCTTCAGGGTGAATCATAGACATAAGTTAATCAGGTAACTTATTATGAGTCAGTTTTAAGATTTTCAATTTTGATTAATTGATTTAGGGTTTTAAATTTTAATTTTTATTAACTGATTTGGGGTTTTAATTTAATTTGTTTTGCATCATCAGGTACCGTATGAATCATTGAGAGGAATCAGTGAGTCTTTCTATTTCTTTCTAGGGTTTCTGGTAATGGGTCTCTGGTTGATTTTTATGTGGATTTGTGGTCGTGTATTTATGTTTGATTGATTGAATGAAATGGGTGGAAAGAGAAATGGTTCATGTTTGATTTTGTTTCCGTTAAGTTGTTGTTACATATATGATATGATTTGGTTAAATATATGATATGAATATGATTGATGTTACATATATGATTATTGCCTCTTACATATATGATTGTTGTAGTTAAGTTGTTTAAATGGATAGTCTAGAATGGTTACATCTATGTGACTATGTCTCCAATTTATATATCTGATTGTTGTACTTAAATTTTCTAAATTTCGTTCTTTCCCTGTATGAGCCCTTGCTTGTTTAAGAATGTTATGTAGTCATTTAAGTCCTAAATTTTCAACTTATAATCAAGTTTGTAGTTGATTCTCTTGACTAACCTATCCACTGTTTTTTAAATTCACCAAATGAGCTTGCATTTGAAATCTCTTGTCATCACCTATGTTTCATTTGTGAATCATGTTTGGATGGTCAGAAATTATCACCCATTTGTGTACTTGTATTTCTATTACTGCTCATACTTCTTTGGTTTTCCTTTTGTTGTCTTTTGCAAAGTTATTAAGTCATATCT
>JAJJMA010345959.1:0-12744 GCA_023529015.1 Papaver nudicaule
ACTTCAAGCAATTGGAATTTCTCGACGGGATGTCATCTATTATCCCACAATAACGAAAGATTCAAAAGGAAGGCTCCAAGATATATATGGTCATGTTACTTTGGATCTGAAGGTAGATTCTGCTCGCACCAAAACCAAGTTTCATGTAATCAAAGAAGATGAGGATCATGATATGATTCTGGGACGCCCTTGGCTCCATGGGAAGAGGTTCGTACCTACAATCTCACCTGTAATCATCAAAGGCCAAGAGTTCATGTTTGACCAAGAAAGCTGCAGCGTGGGAAAGCTGGAGTACCGCGTGGGGTCTGAAACTCTGGTGATATTCAAAGAGGTATGTGATAGTGATTTGAAATACTTTATTCAAAATTATTTAGTTCATGGAAATCCTATCCAACATGCCCCTACACAAGGGTTGGATGATTCTTCGACTTGGGGACTTGATTGCATCAAGTCTATCAAGCCCTCTGAGGCACCTCAGGAAGAAATCAAGGCCACTTCCAATAGATGGGTTCGGGCAAAGCAACGGTCTTATAGGCGAAAGACACCTGAGATGTCATGGGTTCCTAAGGCTACTTTGCAAGAAGGAGACAAGGTTATGCGGCGCACTAACCGAAAAGTAACTTCTATTCCGGGGTCCACAGCAAATTGGGAAGGACCTTATATTATATCTCGAGTCATGCCTGATGCACGATACATGATAAGTGCAATACATGAAAGGCTTTCGAACATGGTGGTTAACGGCAAATGGCTCAAGAAAGTATGAAGACTCACTAGAGTTTATTTATTTCCTGTAATTTCAATTCCTCCAAAATAAAAGTGCAAGCCATCTCTTGCCTTTTAACGAGTCAATTCAATTCAATTCAAAAAGAATTCAAATTCAAAACCTATGAGTTCAAAAATAATCAATTCCTACAAACCCTTGTTCATAAAACCAAATAAAAAACAAAATAAAATTCTTTTGCTCCTGAAGTCTTTCAGAAACACCCATCTAGTGAAGATTTCGCTCCTTCATCAACTGCTTTCTTCAATTGAGCTATGTCAGCAGCTTTCTTCTCCGCCTTCTCAGTTAACTTGCGGAGTTCCTCAGTCATAATGGCATAATTCCTCTCTTCTTGCTTCACCAAATCCTGGGTGAATTTGCCAGTAGCAGCACGCCTTGTTCGGATGAACTGGATTCTCGCCTTGAGCCACAACAAGTTGGGTTTGAAATTTTCAAATGAAGCAATCAGATCTTCTGCTTCATCTAATTCCTCATCTGTCGTGTCTGCAAGAGGAGTGGCATACATTTTCGAAATCAAGCCCATGAGATCAACAACAACACCGGCAAGTGTATTCAAGTGATCACGCCTTCCAGCAATAATGAGGTGACCATAAGGAGCCCATATTTTCTTATACAGTGGAACGTGTTCTTCAGGGACATTAAATCCTTCCACTAGTGTATGACCAGGGAGAATTATTTCATGAGGAGGATTATACACCGAACCAGCATGAGGGAACTCGAGAAAATCCCTTGCACCGGTAATGTCGATATCCTCAGAAACTGGTGTTTCCCTGATAACCATCTGAAAGAAAGATTTAAAGCAAGCAGAAGTTTAATAATATGTTTCAAGCTATATGTTAAAAGCTTAACATAAAAGAGGGTAGTCAAATTTACCTCGGTATTGGGAGGATTTTCATCAGCAGCGTTGTCAAAATCCTTGCCAAGATTATGAGACGCACTCAACCTTTCACCAGCAAAGTAGGTGTCGTCCATTGCTTCTTTATCTCCCGAAGGCTGCAAGAGCAAACGAGATGAGAATAAAGTATTAAATATTCTATTTCGGATCGAAGAATTTGACAAGAAGTAACCTGTGTCACAGAAGACTTAGGGTCTGTGGAGCCTCCACTGCTATTCTTCTCAATAATCATGTCAGTGGATTTAGATGGTGTACTCGGAGTCAATTCGTCAAACGCGGGGCTTCGCTCTGAAGGAGTAAATGAGAACTTCTCGAATCCTGTAGCAGGCCCATCCTACATCAAATAAAGAAGAAAAATCATTAAAAGAAGATATATCGAAAGATTCACGACGTTATCTTGAAGATATGATTTTTCTGACATCTGAATTCTTACGAAGAACGGTGAAAATCTCAAAATCTGTACAAATCAGTAAGGAATATGAAGAAACTTTCTTCACGGGAGTTGTTCGTATGGATGTCTACTATCACGTCCTAAAAGGGATTAATTTTTGGAGCAACCTACTGTCCGGGGTGATTTTTCCACTGAACAGCGCACAGACTGCGACATTACTGGACGTGGCGTCACCTTGTGGCACATGAAATAACGAGCAAAAATGCGTGAAATTCAGATTTTCTTTTTCGAGGTGAAAGCTGCTGAAATCCTATTTCTAAATTGGGGTCAACCATCGAAATCCGACATCGGATGAAGATTCTACAGCCATTCCCGTGACGAGACTCAAAACAGGAAAATCTGACGGGAATTTTTATTTTCATGCTAAAGTAAGAATACGAGCAATGGAATGAGGTCTTACCTTCGCCCAATCTTGTGTACTAAGGTTGGAGACTTGCTTATCATTTAAGAAGTCCATCATTTAGCCATCCTTCCCTTGGAAAAGCAATGATTCTCCCGAAAGATGACTACCCAAGGACAAAGACGTTTGCATCGCAAAATTGGTGAGTCTTGAGCTAGGCGATGAAGGTTGCTGTACAAGACATGATGATAAAGCGTCAACATCAGTATAAACAAAACTTATGAAAGCATTCAAAGGACGAGGTAATTACCAAATCATTCTTATCTCCTACTTTACGTTTAAGAGTGCGATATTTGAGCAAAGGATATGTTGCCAAGTCTTTTTTGGAAGGAATGGCGCATACTTCTTTAGGGAGATCCATGAAGTCCTTATATAACTTTATTTGGCCATCCCAAAATTGCTTGCCCGCTTCGGTGAATGATGGTACTCTTTGCCCCGAGAGGAATAACACGGGACTAAGCACCTTGGTATGAAGATCCTGCATATTCCTTGGAGAAGCACCTCGCTGCATCGGGATATCCTGGTCAAAACCCATTTGACGAGCTCCTCGGTCAATGTTATACGCTTTGGTGACATAGCGCCCTGCTTCATTAATGCCGATAAGATGACTGCTGCAACAACTTATCATAAAGATTTTCTCGGCTTCAGTAGGAAATCCGTTTGCAACAAGAACTTTTGCTGGAACATTGGGCGGAACATCACCAAAAGATCGAAGCTGGGCTACACCTTCAGGGATCGAAGTCCATGGACGAAAAACTATCTTTTTCTCATCATCCATGAACGTGATAAAGTCCTTTGAAATGGGTTTATTCACCCAGCGGACAATTCGAGCATCATGTGACAAAGGTTTATCCTTAGAAGACAGGTTCGGGGCATAATCAGGATAATGCTCATACAACCAAGCCTGTATGAAGTTGGTTGATATAAACGTCTCAATTCTAGCAGCGCCATTTGAGAGTTTCATATTGGCAGACAAGACAGAAAGCTGGACATACAGAGTACCAAGAAACAAAGAACCAATGGGTACATGAATACCTCGGGCCAATCTTATGGCATGGGGGATGAACCTGGGTTTCAACTCCTTGTAACCATGAAGATTCTCAAAGACGTCTTTTGATAGCCAAAGCAAGAGGAATGCAGCAACGTACATTAATGAAGAACAACTATCACTGGGTTGTGACCAGTGCGCCATCCATGAAGCATAAGCATCCTCATGCTTGTTCAGAGCCTCAGCAATGTCGTTTAGCTGAGCTTGCATCTTCTTTTCATCCACATTCAGTATAATATCGAACTCTCCATTAATTGGGAGTCTCAGTAGCGCTGCTACATCTTCTAATGAAATTACGAGCTCTCCCCATGCGAATATGAACGAGTTTGTGCCATCACACCAACGGGATAGAAGCGCCGCCAAAGCACGTTTGTCCCTGATTACGAAGGAAGCATTCGAACTCTTCACAGCATAGAAAATTCCAGCACTCTCTAAAGTCTTCTTAACGTCTGGGATATTGAGCATCGTCTGGGAATACAAAGACCATGAATTAATTTGTTTTTGGGGAGAGCGGTAGATGATACTGGAAGCACTGAAATCGCCTCTCTGCAGGCGGAAACGAATCACCAGTGATGGATTGATAACCATTGGGGAGCTAGGATTTCTTGGAAGGATTTTAGCTTGGTCCTGGGAGACTGTAATTCGAGTTGAGCTGGCCAAACGAATTTCAAACTCGTCATTGGTGTGAGGGATCTCTTTTCCAGCTGTGGTGGACGTGACTTCATCATCGGCACAAGAAGAATTACGGGATTCATTGTCAGCCATCTTAATCTTCCAGTCTGCAAAATACTGTATCTGTAGAAAAGGGAAGAACAAGCAAAGAGGGAGATAATATTTACGCATAAAAAAATTTGCGTGAGGTATATATATATATACCTACATATCACGCACGGTTTAGGAAATCCTAACCTAGTTAGGATTCTTTGAGGCGTTACTTGAATGGGTTTGGCCTTTAGGCCCTGTTTGGACTCCATGTTCGTGGATAAGGCTTCTATGCGGATGTAGCTGGCCCATCAACTTGGTGCTCACCCTGGAACACTCAAGGTTCCATGCTGCGCAGGGGACTTAATGTTGATGGTGGTTTTTGGCGACGAGGTCACAGGAGTAATTTCGCATCAATCTCTGACGTCCTGGAATAGCGCGAGATAAGGTATGAATTTATTTTTATAGTAGGGATGAGATATTTGGCTGCTATTAGCCATATTTTGATATCTCGCGACCCTAGCCCAGTAGCATGGTCCATATCCCTGACCTACGTATTAAAATACCTATGCATGCGCATTAGCCTAGCTCATGCTCGAGCCAAAACCCTAGGAGTACACGGTTGGCCACACCTAGCCTTGGCCCTGACCAAAGACTTGGCCACGCCCAAACTCCACCACGTCCTATCCTTGGCTGCGTCCAATCTTTGGCCAAGCCTAATACTTGGCCACGTCCAATCTTTGGCCAAGCCTAATACTTGGCCACGTCCAATCTTTGGCCAAGCCTAATACTTGACCACGCCCTATCTTTGGCCAAGCCTAATACTTGGCCACGCCCTATCTTTGGCCAAGCCTAATACTTGGCCACGCCCTATCTTTGGCCAAGCCAAATCCTTGGCCATGCCTATATATTATCCACGGCCATAACTTGGCCAGGTCTAAACTTTGGCCAAGCCTAAAGTTTGGCCACGCCTATATCTTGGCCACGTCCTAAACCTGGCCACGCCTATACTTTGTCCCCGCCAAAACGTTGGCCATGTCCAAACATTGGCCGGGCCTAAACTTTGGCCAAGCCTAAAGTTTGGCCACGCCTGAACTTTGGGTGCCCATGGTATTGGTCGCGCCTAACTTTTGGAGGCCTCGTAATCATGCTTAGCCTAATTTATGGGGGCCTTATAGTTGTCTCTCGCCTAATTCGTGGGGGTCTTATTGTTTTCCCTCGCCTGTGCTTATGGAGGCCCATGATTATTCTCTTCTCCTCACGGCTAGCCTTGCCTCTTTTGAGCTAGGGTTTACCTCTTCCTAGCCTCCCTCTACTTATGGGCCTCACTGATCCAAATCCTAGAGGATTATGGATTTTATTTAGTCCATAATACTCTAGTTTCCTAATCAAATTCGGAAATCTGGCAGTTCAGCTCACGTATTTCTTCATGGCGTGATTTTTAGAGCCCAATCCGTAAGGAATTAGAAGATGCTTCCTTCACGAAATATTTTCCTCTCTGAATTTCCTATAACATACTAAAAATTCAGATTTTTATCTAATATAGGCTGGCCTGGGCGATTTTGCTAATGGACAACATGCAAACTGTCCAGAAATCCGAAAATAACATAAATGTTGTGGCTCATCCTTTACGCCTTATGCCTAACTTCTTAATAAGATTATTATACCATGCAATATGGCTTATTATAATTATTGTGGCCTATCTTTAGGTCTTATATTGGCAATGCTTATGCATTCTTGATGATGGCTACGCCGTGATATCATCATTCGTCTGTTTTTTCCTGATTATGGACTTGCTTCTATAAATCAGTGCTATAATTCTTAATCATGGCTCATGGCTATGACTTATATTATTTTGGACATTCATATCTTTATTATTCAGGGAATTGGTGCATTACATGCCACAAACCAATTTCCCTTATTTATGGCAAGACGAAAGTCGTATTTATTTGACTATTGCCACAGAGAGTTGCTGAAATCCTCTCGGTCTAAATGGCGATTGCATAGCTCAATCCTTAGACTTATCTTATCTTATCTAATGGCGGTTGCTAGCTCAACCCTTAGATTCATTTTATCTTATCTAACGGCGGTTGCTAGCTCAACCCTTAGATTTATTCCATTAGGTTTAAATGGCGATTGCCCGGTTCAATCCTTAAACCTAATCTTAAAGAGATATTCAAAGCTTATCGCTTAAATCTCTATCTTATCACAAAGTCCTAAGCTTATCAGTAATTGATACGACTTGCACTTAGTCAGCTTTGACTTAACCAATAACAAATCTTTAACAAATCTTACGAGAATCAAGTAAGTTACATGGGGGGATATTCTTTTAGGGTTTTGGTTTGGCGGTCTACGGCACGTGTGATTGCAACGGCACAATCACTTAACGGGAAAGATAACTAGGTCGTGTGAACGTTGCTGAGAAGATGGGATAAGGTAGTGGGTTGTTAGTCTTCCCTATTATTAGGCGCAAGACTCTTAACAACTGACCCCACTATTTCCTCACTCCCACTCTTCCACTACTTCCACTACTTACGAGATCAGTTGAGAATATATTGCTATAAATAGGTCACTCGACCAGTTGGGAAATCATCTCATTCTCATCCAACAAGTTCAGTGCAAGTTCAATCAAGTCTATCTTATCGATAATTGATTAACTCTTCTCATTCAGCATTTATTATCTAGTGAGAACTGAATATTCATCCTTATCTAGCAATATTTATCTCAATATCACAGAAAATCATAGCAATTCTCTGATCTCATCTTTCTCTGCTTCCCTCCCTAAACCAACCCTAAAATCCTCTTCTTGTAACTGAAGCAATACTCGAACGGCCATTTCTTGGTTTAGGCGAGTCTTGTTCGATCTTGACCTCTCGAATTCATCACAATCTTTTATTATATCATCACACATCACACTTTACCCCTCAGATTCCTTTATTTGTTTTATACCTAAAACATTTTGGCGACCACAGTGGGAGGTCATTATCTCAGTTTTAAGAAGATATGGTTGAAACCAGGAGGCAGAGTTCAGAGAATACCAATTTTCCAAGTAACCCTAATATCCCCACGAGTTTACTTGCAAGTGGGGTCACAAATACTCCAACAAGTGGCGCCATCACCTCTGGGCCCACAAATCCAACCGTGAGCTCAAACCCTAACCCTAATTTTGCTCCTGCCTCAACTCAGAGGGGGCCAACCTCATCCTCTTTCTCCATGGGCGTGTCAACTCCTCTGGTGGGTTCCACCACGCCAACCCTATCTCAAATCACGTCCCCCCTCTCTCATATGGTGGGGACCACTAATACCACTATCTCTCCTACCTCTTTTACTCCTATCTCAAGCCGCACAGAAGCTTTTCTCTTTGGGCCCCGCGTAGGAGAAACAAGGAGCACTGAAGACTCACCTAGCATTGCGGATCTCATGAAGACCCAACAAGATCTAGCCCTGAGTCAAAACAATATGGTAAAAACCCAGATGGAGTTGCTAACTTGCTTAAGGACTCTGTCAGAAAAGCTAGCGCCACCAACAACTCCAGGGATTTCACGTGCAGAAACCCCTGCCAATTTTAACAAGGCGGGTCCCTCTCAAATTCATGTTATTCCTGACGATCAGGATACCCATGTCCACACCACACGTGGACCAAACACAGGTCTGCAGCATAACTTCGTCACTCGTGAGGATTTGCAGAATCTTTTGCAGGCTCGGAACATGGAGAATTCAGATTTATTTCATCGTCATCAACCTCCATATCCAATTGAAGTTCAGCGTGAATCTCTTCCTGAAGGGTATGTTACACCTTCATTCTCCATGTATAATGGTATTGGGAATGCCCGAGAACATATCTCTCGCTTCCTGGAATCATTGGGGGTACATGAAAGAAATCAAGTTGTATGTCTCAAGGAATTCTCAAAATCTCTTACGGGAAAGGCATATACTTGGTATAATAACCTAGCTCCTAATAGCATTCTCAACTGGAGCCAGATGGTTAGTGCTTTCCTCAAGAAATACTTCTTCGTATCTGAACAACTCACTCTTTCCGATTTGGGGAGGCTCTATCAGCGAAACAATGAACATCCAGATGACTACGTGACGAGATTCAGAACTCGTTCAGTGGATTGCAATGAGCCAAATGTGACAGAGGTACAGTTGGTGGAGCTTTGCATCAATGGAATGATACCAGTATATCGCGCCTTGTTGGAGAACTTGGATATCGACAATTTCACCAAACTCCATAAATCCGCCAAACGATCCGCCACTACTGCACCTGCACTACTAGAAAGGCCCAGGCCTTTAAAAGCCTAAGAAAGTCGTGGTGAAATGCGTGCCAGCAAGCGACTCGTCAATAAACAATATAACTCTCTTCACTCAGTTCACGCTGTCACTGAAAGTGTTAAGAGGAAGGCGCCTACTCCTGAGGCCCCGCAATTGAAACGTGCAGCTCCAGCCCAACCTCAAGCTCCTGCACGGGTCCCAGCTAATGCTCCTGCACCAAAGGCACCACGTCAACCGAGAGAATTTCCTAAGATTCCTGATTTCCCATGTACTATGGAAGAAGTGATAGAGCTCCTGGAAGCGTGGATTCAAGATGGTGCTGTCAAATTACCTCCTGTGCGGAGAGAGCCTACAGCACAAGAAATGACTGATCCCAAGTATTGTCATTTTCATCGATTCATCAATCATCCCACCAGCGAATGTCATCGACTCAAGCAAATCTTCAACGAAAAGATCGAGTCAGGAGAGTTGAACTTGGGGACTGAGGGTGTGCATAAAAATCCACTCCCTCAGCACCAAACTCAACGTCAACACCAACGTCAGCATCAACCCAACATTCGAAATTTCACCATCTCCGGAGAATCTGTCAAGCAAACTGCTAATTATTTGATGGAGAATTTGTGCGAGCTCTTGCATTTTTCTAGGAGTCAGCGAAGCAACATTTTCGCTGCCCTCAGCTGGATTGCTAGCGGCAAAGAACTACCTATACCTGAGAAAGTTCAGCCGAAGCCTGGCGAAGTCACACCAGAGATGATGGCAGGAGAACGCGTCCCAATACCAATTATCTCTGCTCGCCTCGAAGGTACAAATTTTAAGAAAGTTCAAATTGATGCTGGTGTTATGGTTAATTTAATTCCAATCAAGACACTTCAAGCAATTGGAATTTCTCGACGGGATGTCATCTATTATCCCACAATAACGAAAGATTCAAAAGGAAGGCTCCAAGATATATATGGTCATGTTACTTTGGATCTGAAGGTAGATTCTGCTCGCACCAAAACCAAGTTTCATGTAATCAAAGAAGATGAGGATCATGATATGATTCTGGGACGCCCTTGGCTCCATGGGAAGAGGTTCGTACCTACAATCTCACCTGTAATCATCAAAGGCCAAGAGTTCATGTTTGACCAAGAAAGCTGCAGCGTGGGAAAGCTGGAGTACCGCGTGGGGTCTGAAACTCTGGTGATATTCAAAGAGGTATGTGATAGTGATTTGAAATACTTTATTCAAAATTATTTAGTTCATGGAAATCCTATCCAACATGCCCCTACACAAGGGTTGGATGATTCTTCGACTTGGGGACTTGATTGCATCAAGTCTATCAAGCCCTCTGAGGCACCTCAGGAAGAAATCAAGGCCACTTCCAATAGATGGGTTCGGGCAAAGCAACGGTCTTATAGGCGAAAGACACCTGAGATGTCATGGGTTCCTAAGGCTACTTTGCAAGAAGGAGACAAGGTTATGCGGCGCACTAACCGAAAAGTAACTTCTATTCCGGGGTCCACAGCAAATTGGGAAGGACCTTATATTATATCTCGAGTCATGCCTGATGCACGATACATGATAAGTGCAATACATGAAAGGCTTTCGAACATGGTGGTTAACGGCAAATGGCTCAAGAAAGTATGAAGACTCACTAGAGTTTATTTATTTCCTGTAATTTCAATTCCTCCAAAATAAAAGTGCAAGCCATCTCTTGCCTTTTAACGAGTCAATTCAATTCAATTCAAAAAGAATTCAAATTCAAAACCTATGAGTTCAAAAATAATCAATTCCTACAAACCCTTGTTCATAAAACCAAATAAAAAACAAAATAAAATTCTTTTGCTCCTGAAGTCTTTCAGAAACACCCATCTAGTGAAGATTTCGCTCCTTCATCAACTGCTTTCTTCAATTGAGCTATGTCAGCAGCTTTCTTCTCCGCCTTCTCAGTTAACTTGCGGAGTTCCTCAGTCATAATGGCATAATTCCTCTCTTCTTGCTTCACCAAATCCTGGGTGAATTTGCCAGTAGCAGCACGCCTTGTTCGGATGAACTGGATTCTCGCCTTGAGCCACAACAAGTTGGGTTTGAAATTTTCAAATGAAGCAATCAGATCTTCTGCTTCATCTAATTCCTCATCTGTCGTGTCTGCAAGAGGAGTGGCATACATTTTCGAAATCAAGCCCATGAGATCAACAACAACACCGGCAAGTGTATTCAAGTGATCACGCCTTCCAGCAATAATGAGGTGACCATAAGGAGCCCATATTTTCTTATACAGTGGAACGTGTTCTTCAGGGACATTAAATCCTTCCACTAGTGTATGACCAGGGAGAATTATTTCATGAGGAGGATTATACACCGAACCAGCATGAGGGAACTCGAGAAAATCCCTTGCACCGGTAATGTCGATATCCTCAGAAACTGGTGTTTCCCTGATAACCATCTGAAAGAAAGATTTAAAGCAAGCAGAAGTTTAATAATATGTTTCAAGCTATATGTTAAAAGCTTAACATAAAAGAGGGTAGTCAAATTTACCTCGGTATTGGGAGGATTTTCATCAGCAGCGTTGTCAAAATCCTTGCCAAGATTATGAGACGCACTCAACCTTTCACCAGCAAAGTAGGTGTCGTCCATTGCTTCTTTATCTCCCGAAGGCTGCAAGAGCAAACGAGATGAGAATAAAGTATTAAATATTCTATTTCGGATCGAAGAATTTGACAAGAAGTAACCTGTGTCACAGAAGACTTAGGGTCTGTGGAGCCTCCACTGCTATTCTTCTCAATAATCATGTCAGTGGATTTAGATGGTGTACTCGGAGTCAATTCGTCAAACGCGGGGCTTCGCTCTGAAGGAGTAAATGAGAACTTCTCGAATCCTGTAGCAGGCCCATCCTACATCAAATAAAGAAGAAAAATCATTAAAAGAAGATATATCGAAAGATTCACGACGTTATCTTGAAGATATGATTTTTCTGACATCTGAATTCTTACGAAGAACGGTGAAAATCTCAAAATCTGTACAAATCAGTAAGGAATATGAAGAAACTTTCTTCACGGGAGTTGTTCGTATGGATGTCTACTATCACGTCCTAAAAGGGATTAATTTTTGGAGCAACCTACTGTCCGGGGTGATTTTTCCACTGAACAGCGCACAGACTGCGACATTACTGGACGTGGCGTCACCTTGTGGCACATGAAATAACGAGCAAAAATGCGTGAAATTCAGATTTTCTTTTTCGAGGTGAAAGCTGCTGAAATCCTATTTCTAAATTGGGGTCAACCATCGAAATCCGACATCGGATGAAGATTCTACAGCCATTCCCGTGACGAGACTCAAAACAGGAAAATCTGACGGGAATTTTTATTTTCATGCTAAAGTAAGAATACGAGCAATGGAATGAGGTCTTACCTTCGCCCAATCTTGTGTACTAAGGTTGGAGACTTGCTTATCATTTAAGAAGTCCATCATTTAGCCATCCTTCCCTTGGAAAAGCAATGATTCTCCCGAAAGATGACTACCCAAGGACAAAGACGTTTGCATCGCAAAATTGGTGAGTCTTGAGCTAGGCGATGAAGGTTGCTGTACAAGACATGATGATAAAGCGTCAACATCAGTATAAACAAAACTTATGAAAGCATTCAAAGGACGAGGTAATTACCAAATCATTCTTATCTCCTACTTTACGTTTAAGAGTGCGATATTTGAGCAAAGGATATGTTGCCAAGTCTTTTTTGGAAGGAATGGCGCATACTTCTTTAGGGAGATCCATGAAGTCCTTATATAACTTTATTTGGCCATCCCAAAATTGCTTGCCCGCTTCGGTGAATGATGGTACTCTTTGCCCCGAGAGGAATAACACGGGACTAAGCACCTTGGTATGAAGATCCTGCATATTCCTTGGAGAAGCACCTCGCTGCATCGGGATATCCTGGTCAAAACCCATTTGACGAGCTCCTCGGTCAATGTTATACGCTTTGGTGACATAGCGCCCTGCTTCATTAATGCCGATAAGATGACTGCTGCAACAACTTATCATAAAGATTTTCTCGGCTTCAGTAGGAAATCCGTTTGCAACAAGAACTTTTGCTGGAACATTGGGCGGAACATCACCAAAAGATCGAAGCTGGGCTACACCTTCAGGGATCGAAGTCCATGGACGAAAAACTATCTTTTTCTCATCATCCATGAACGTGATAAAGTCCTTTGAAAT
>JAJJMA010345966.1:0-21841 GCA_023529015.1 Papaver nudicaule
TAAGGGTGCACAGGAACCGAACTTGGACCGAGGAACCGACTCGGACCGACGGAACCGAGTCGGAACCGTACCTGTACCAAAGCCAATTGGATAGGGAATGGATTTTAAGTTAGGAACCGAACTGGGTTGGGTACAAGGACTGGTTCTAGGCTAGTACCTCCCGTCCCGTACCCAGAAGAACTGAACAATCGAATCCCTTAGTTTAGATTAGATCCTAGCCGTCCATTCTAGGTTAGTATATATATAAACTTATTCCACCCCATCTTATCTTCTTCCGAGTTCTATCCTAAGTCCTAACCTAAGTCGATTGCTGCCTCTCACTCTCTCTCGCAGCGATTTTCTTTTTCTTTTCTTCTCTTCTTCCGTCAAAGATTCAACAACCAGCGGTTTCAATCTTGTTAATCAGGTAATCTAAGTGAATCAACAACATCAAAGTATGTTTCGTTCTTGTTTGAATCAGTAATTTCAACTATTAACGAATTTCAATCTTGTTTTAATTTCCTTGCATCAGGAAATGTTTTAGATCAATCATCAATCAACTAAATACATTCATCACACCACCGTGACCAGAGATACATCAGGTAATAAGATTCATCTCAACCCTTTTTTTTTTTAATTAAGTTAGGGTTTCGTTTAGGGTTTTTGTAGTTTTGATTTATGATTGATTGATTGCTATTCGTTACATAGACTTCGAATTATTAGTACATGGGTTGCTGATATTGTTGTTGAATAACTTGTATTAGTTTGATAATTAGTAAAAGAGTTTGATGGATGTTACTACTGATTTTGTAATGAAGTATAACGCTTTTTTATGTAATATATTTGTGGATTTGTTGTAGTTTTGAGTAGAAATCAGATGCAAAAGAGTTATTGTATAGGTGGTTGTAGGCTTGTTTAATTGTGCAATGTTGGTTGCAGACTTGTTTTAAGTTGAGAATTGAGATATATGTTTGTCTTTTGCAGAGTTGTTGGGCCCTATCTCCACCGTGGAAAGTGCAAGTTTCCTTGGTGTTTGATGCAAGGAAGTCATATAAAGAATGCTTATGTCTGTGCATGAGAGACTATTGTTTCCTTCCTTGGTGTTTAATGCAAGTTCTTTTAAGTTTTAACTTGAACTTTTAAATTTGAACTTTTAAATTGGAACTTTGTTGAACATTTGAATTTGAACTTCAACTTTTGTGGAGGGTATTACATTTGAGTTATGTTTGAACTTTGAATTTTATCTTAATTCAGTAGAAATTAGTAAGTATTATTTTTGTTTGTCAATAATACATTGTGTATGTTATAACAGAAAAACAGGTATTATACATGAAAGTGAAAAAAACAAGTCTGATTGTACAGGTACTACCCGGTCCAGTACTTGTACCAGATCGAAAATCTCGGTACCAAAAAAGAACCGTACCAAAGGTACTGGTTACAGGTACTGGATCAGAAAATTAGAACCAAAAATTAACGAGTACAAGTATTGGTTCATCGTAAGAACCGTACCGCCCGGTCCCATGTGCACCCTTAGGTTTTACCGCTAGGGGTACTTGGTGTGGGATTAGTTGACCATCTGACCATGGAACCTCGTAAAAGGCTTTGAATTTTTTACAGTAAGTGAAATTTCAAATCCAAAGGAATACATATCTCAACTTCGCTTGAGTTACCGTTTGATCCCACTTGGGTATGTAGGCAGCCGCTTGAGTGATGAAACCACTCAGGTACTCAGATTTAGGTAGTTGTTGACAACATGCATCTCCAGTCGATATAGTTCCCCTGTGAATAGCGATGTCAATCAAAATACAGAAAATAAAGTCAGCGCTACAACTTTCTCCAGTGATGCTGAAGTGGTGCACAACTTAGCTTCTGGAGATCGACTTTAATGCGCCTGTAGAGCGAGGACACTCGAGCAAGGAAACGTTCATAATGATATGTAGTGACACATACTTTGTAATAACTCATCATATATTTAGGCCTAGATATACCGCTCAAGACTATTATAGTAGAACTGTAGCCCTGAGAATGTGCGTCTGGCTTGTTTTTCTGCAACCGTGGTGCCCAGAAGAACCTTACTTGATAAATCATATGTTATCTTTAAAGAGCAAAATATCATCATGAACAGTTCACATACAACAGAACAGAAGCTAGGCTGAGGTTTCACCTCTAGCACCAGCGCCTGCATTTACTTACAGCCGAAGGATCATCAAGAAAAAGAAAACAACAAACAAAGAAAACGACAAAATTAGGACACCTTACTACCTCTCTCTAACTACATCAACCATGAGGGTGGTGCTGCACTGTTCACTTTCTCTACTAATCATCCTGTACACAGGGAAAGCAAAAACAAGAGGAAACCAAGCCTGCTCCTCAATCAGCTGTTCATCATCTACAACCAAAATGTGGTTCCAAGATGGCATCCTCCAAGTTGCATCTTCGTGATTCAAAGAAAAAAGAGAAGGAGATAACGAAACGAAAAAGCAAGACGCTCTACAGAAATCGTAGGAAAAAAGCAGTGGAAATTTTCGGTCCCACTTTGCTTTGTCATCTTCCTCCTAAGAGCCTTGCTTGCTGTTAGTTGCAAAACAAGCTACCCGAGCATCATTTTGGATAAGTTGTATATATATTCTGCACGATAGAATTTGCTTACTACACCATTGAGAGGATGTCTTCAGCCTGAGTTTCGCCATGATGCATTTGCTTTTGGACTGCCTTCACTGCTGCAACTCTTGCTGCATTTGCGGCTTTATTCGCAGCTCCTACTGCTCGGTTCACCCTCTCATCCACTCTTGCCACATCATATGCTTTCTCTGCAGCTCTTCTCGCTTCCTAATTATAAAAAGTCAGGCCCTCTCGTCAGAATAATACCCTAAATTGTTCTTGTCTAAAGATAGGATAACGCTTTGGACCGCTTTACCAAAAAAAAAAGAAAATCCAACATTTAAGCAAAACATGGTTTTCATGCAATAATACTACCCCAACAAAACACTGAGCCACTGTTAACGACTAACAAAATTTCAGTTCACTTCTTCAAATTGATGTCCTTCATTCAAATGTACATCTAAAGCTACCATTTTTTAAGCTGACACGTGCAACTAAACAGAACAAAGGCTACGTTCTTGGTTGTTTTGTGATTTTGTAAGGTTACAGAGAAAACATTACCACATTCAGGTGCCGTTCAGTCTTAAGTTAACCCTGTTAGGATCTTACCATTTGACTAATAGATAAATTTTGTGGAAGATTAGGATCATTCAACTATTGGGGATTTTGGATATAAAGCCACATAGACTGACGAATATGCAGCTGTTTTTTAATTTAAAAATATTCGCCCAAAACAGGAAATAGTTCTATTACCTGAACTGCATTCAACACTTTAGAATGGTTAACAGCAATTGGAGATCCGGGATGGATATTTTGAGTGCTAGGGATATCAAGGACACCATTTTGCCAGTGACCAGATTGTGTCTCTCCATTCCTAAATGTGTACATTCCAAGCCCTTGCCTTCTCCCCTCGTGCCAGGCTCCTTCATACCGGTGTCCATTGGCAAAACGATAAACCCCAAATCCATGCATTTTGTCTGCAAAGTACTCTCCAGCATATGTGTCTCCATTTCTGCATACCAAAATCACCAGATTGACACACAAACACAATTAAATGGTTTATTCATGCATTAAACAAATCACAGAAGGCAGAGGGTTAAGAGCATGTAAACAGTTTGAGGAAAAGAAGAATAATTGCTGCACGCATATCTTGTCATTCTTAATTTAGTCTCACACATGCAACTGCAAATTATTCTGCAATTTGCAAGAAAAAATTGCTGTGCCAATATGAGAAAGTGGAACTCCACTGGTAGATCCATCCATGCATGTTTTCAGCCTAGGATACCGAAGGCTGCTAGTCATTTTCAACCCCCTAAAAACTTGTGCTCAGATAAACTGTAAAGTTTGCATATGAAATATCATTTGACAAGACTCCAGATTCAAATAACATGCATACCACTGTTGACGAGCAGTAGTAGCAAACCTGAGGTAGGGAAAATATGTTAGCAGAATTATATTTTAGAAAGTCAGATTCTTGTATAGCATTCAGGTCAACATGAGGCCATATGTTTGACAGCTGTAGAGACATCTTAGGGATCTTGACGGTTGAAAAAGTCAACCAGAGACTATGCAATCTCAAGTTAAAAGTATATAACTGCGGTGCAACACAAGCTCAAGCTTAAAGTTGGACTGACATGCCCAATCACACAATCATGATGTCCTGGCAATTCAGTCCACAGCCATCTTAGATTAGTTCAGGTTATTAGAGGGTTGACTAGATGTATTGTGTTACACTAGCGGCTTGACTTTGGGATGTGTTAGTCAAACCTCCTTAAGCTTATTATAAAATTAAAGATCAACTAAAAACTGCAGCAGTGATGTTTTTTCTTACCTTCATTCTTTAAAAATGGCAGCTAGACATTGCATATAATTGGCTTTCTTCAGCCATAACCAGCAATATCAAGTGATTGCACATTATTGTTACCAAACAACGTATGGCAAAGTACCATAGTTGACGAGAAGAGGCAGGATGTCTAGAAAACTAGCTAAACAAGTCCAGCTCCTAGAAGAGCTACGAATGATGAGTATAGCTTAAAGGATCTATTCTGACTAGGGTTTCGCATGAAAGAGCAAGGCACCAAATTGATGCCTGAGGATGTAACTAAGCAATATCAAGTAACAAAAATGTCAGATAGTTGCAAAGTCTGACATGCTAAACTGTTAAAATGTGTATAAATGAAAGAAGAGATATAAATATCAAATGCCTACCGCACTTCATCCAAGTACAATTAGGTAACCTAAGTCATGAGTGAAGGCCAACACAAACAAATAGGAAAATCTAAAACTTTATCTCTCGACGTCCTGTATCAGATGAACCTAAAATGAAAACTGCTATCTACAATCACTACTCTGTGACCATAGACTCTGGTCCAATTAATCATAACACCAGAGTCAGTGTCAAAACTTGTCACACCTTAGTTCCTAATATATATAAATTGGTCTTGGGTAATTAATTCGTAAAACCAACCATCCTAATCGAAAGTGATGTAATATCCAGTTCATTCATAGATGTCAAAAGCACAACGCTGACTAACCAAATTGCATAATGCACACTCTATAGACAGTAAGTATCATATACTACAAAGCAGTCTATATACTCAAACACCTCAACTTCATGTAAATTAAACCCGAAAATAGAGAGAATTACCTGAAATGGTAATGGCCAAGACCATGTTTGACACCCCACTTGAACTCCCCAACATATCTACTCCCATCCTCACAAGTGTGAACACCACATCCATGGCTTTGCCCACTAGACCATTCACCAGCATAAACATCACCAGTATAGAACTTATAGACCCCAAATCCATGTCTCAACCCTTGCCTATACTGCCCACGGTATCGACTCCCTCTTGCCCATGTTTCAACACCATAGCCATCATATTTCTCATCAACCCAATCCCCTTCATATCTCCCACTCATATAATAGTAATAGACTCCACTCCCTGAACATTTCCCTTTATGAAATTCACCTTCATATACATCACCATTGCTATACACTTGAACCCCAGATCCAGAATTCACAACTCTCTTTTCCAATTTCGGTTTAGACCCAATTGACCAGAACACAGGTGGAGGTGATGATCTAGAAGATGAGGAATTGGAATTGGATGAGATTTTCAATGGAAATGAACGAGAAAGAAGTAGACGAATCGATGGGAGACGAGGTAAAGCAAGATTCAATGACAAAAGTAGTGCAAAAGAGAATGCAAGAGCTGATAAAAAGTCTAACAAGAAAGATGAGTGAGGGTTTGATAGAAAGAAGTAAAAAGAAGGTAAAGATAGAAGAAGTATTAAACGTAGATGAAGACGTAGACGACGTATATGTCGAATTTGACGTAGTATTCGAAAGACTGCAGCTTTCGTTGCTGATGAGATTATTAGATATGGAGATGGACAAGATGGCGAATTTGTTGTTGGATATTGAGAAAAAGGTTGATGATTATGGTGGTGTTGCTGATGGTGGTGGTGGTGTAGAGATGATAAAGTAGGTGAGTGAGAAAGAGTACCAGAAGAGTGTTGATGGTGGTGGTGGTGATTCATTATGGGTCTTTTGTGAGGTGTAGAAAGGAGGATTTTTGGGTTTGATATTGAATTCTCATCTTGTGTTGTGGTTGTTGTTAATGGGGATGATGGTGGTGGAGGTGGTGGTGATGGTAATGGTGGGGCGGATTGATGAATATCAAGATGTGTTTGTATGAATAATTGTTGATTATTAGGATAAAGATGAAGAAAGGGCGGAGTAGGATTAAAATCGGAAGAGAAACCGCTGCTTTCTTTCCCGATCTGAGCTTCGGATTTCTTCTGATGCATTTACATTTATTAATATCTTTACTTTCTTTTTCTCCCTTACAAAAAATTATATCTCATCTGAATTTTTCTATCTTTTTCTTTCTTCTTCTTCCGTGCTTGTGATTTTCTTTCTGAAGTTTGTTTACTGTGTTTGTTTGTTTTGGCTCTAACTTGTGAGTAATTTGAGAGATTCTGGTTTTGGTTTCGGTTTATTTGAGGGTGGATTTGTGTTTTTTTTTTTATGCAGAAGGGGAATCAATCAGACAGAGAAAAAGATACAAGAGGGAAATGCAGGCGAAAGAACTCAATGAGGGGATGAGAAATGATTGTTTGAAATACCCTTTGTTTGGCTTTTTAATTACGTAAATGCCAGTCAGATTCATTTTACTTGTGCTGTGTTTTGAACCACTCTTGAACGGTGTCATGCATTTTTAAACCGAACTTGACCGGTTAATGTTTTGCAATGCTTGGGGAGCAAGTTCATGGGAGCTAATCCTTTCGGAAGAAATCCAACGTGTTGTGATTTTCATTTAGCTTAGGTTAAAAAAAATCTCGTATGATTCACATGATTCGTGTGCCATAAAAATCATCTAACTATCAGTGTTTATTTTAGCTGAATATACAGTCATATAACTAAATCGATCTTCAACGTATTAGGAAAAACATCTAAATCGTCGATATTACTGTAGTACAGTGATAAAGTTGTCAGGTAATGATATCAATAAACGGAATTTCGAATACTAACATTGAACTTCTAGGATCCGTGGTGCACAACTAAACAACCATATACTACAGTCATTTTCAAATAAATCCTTAAGTGTTCCACAATTGCAAATTACTGTTGCCATCTCAGATTGGTACCATTTCTTGCGGGAGAATCAAACTGCGTGGCTAATGAAGTCTAATATCGTACCAAAGTTACAATTGCTTATGAAATTATTTGATTTAGAAAAAAGGAATATCTCATCAAGATTCACGGTAATACACATATGACATGTACATTGAAAATGTCAAATACTTTTTTCCCCAGTGATAATTTAATTTAAAGTTTGTTAAGCATTCAATTAGTTTTAAACAATAGCTTTCAATGTATTTTTCAGAGATATGGATTTTTCAAAGTATATATAAATGTTAAGCTACATTCTTTCTTTCTTTCGTTCTTTTCGGGCAACTTTCATTGGAAGAGAAAAATTATAATAATATCTTTCTGTATATCATAGTCTCTCTCTAATTTTATCTGGCTAAATTTGGTCATATAGGGGTATTTAGCCCTATGGAATTTTAAGCCCATCCATCAGAGGTGGTTCTGGGACAACTAAAAAGTGGCGAAAATACCCGAATGCTTCCACAATAACTTCTCTAATTAAAACCCAAAACTCTTAAACAAAATTTCATTTCTCTAAACCATATCAATCGATTTTCTCTTTTCCCTCTTCTTCTTTTACTTCATTTTCGAAACCACATCGTCGATTAATCGACGATTTCAAAAAACAAAAAAAAATGCGATTAATTTCTATAAAACGCGATGGGTAGAGAGAAGAACAAAGGACCTAATCCTAGAACATTCAAACAATCAGGAATCAATATAGATAAAGTTACGAAATTTCATCGTCGATGCCGAAGACGAAGAGAGGGAGTAAAGAAGAGAAAGAAGCTCTTAAAGAGAAGCAGAAACAAGCAATTGTGATGAGAATGAGGTATTTCAACTAACCCATTTTAGTTTTGGTTGATTTTCACTCCAAATTGAAGATTTATAACCCGACAGTTCGCAACGGTTTCCCAGAATCGTTCTATGTTAGTGTAATTATACAACGATTGCTCATCGTGTTCATCTTCTGAAACCACAACGAAACAACAATCATTATATGTATGTATAATTTTAAACCGATTATTTCTAGTCGTTTTATATTCAATGGCATATAAACCGATTATGTTTTCCTCTAAAATTTGAAAATTTTCTTGTTAGAATTCTAGGGCACAATCGTTACAAGTTCATATGAACAATCAACGAACAAATTCTGAATTTGTCTCAAGATAATCGTTTCATATTTTCTGTTGAGTAAGCCGAGAGACATTAGTTTAATCGGTATATATGTTGTCTTACTTAAGCCGATTACGTTAAGTGAAAACTCTAAAAAATCCCAAATTTATTTAGCCTTAATCGTTGATTGTATCCATGAAAATAAACCAATTATATTGAGCCAGAATTTTTAATCGGTTTGTGTTCATAATTATGTTCACCGTTTATGTCTTCCTTTTACAATCGTTTTATGTTTTAGATTTTATGTGTCGATTAAGTTAGTTGACAAATCTTGATTTTCATGTAACTCCTTAATCGTTGGTTGTAAACATTAGGTAAAGCCGATTGTTTTGAGCCAGAAATTATAATCGGTTTATTTTTTCACAAAGGTCCACCGTTTTTTTTCTTATGTTGACAATCGGTTTATCTTTTATATTATTTGAGCCGATTGTTTTCTCTGTAACTGTTAACTTGTTTCTTGTTTTGTGTTATAGGGAGAATATGAAGGCCAGCACACCCCTAGGCTAAGAGTAAGGAAAATGTAAAAAAGAGGAGACAAGTTCTTATTGTAAATCCTGCAGCCAAACCTGTTAGCTTGGGTGCCCGTCGAGAGGGTGGTGCGCCTTTGAGTGCGGCCAGTCGTCAAGCTGCTAGAAAGTTTAATGTCGATCAAACAATCCCTAAAACAACAACACCTGGAGTTGAAGAAGCACAAGACAAAGAAACAATTGATGTTCAACAACCAGAGGATGCAGCATTGGCTGTCTTACCAGCGATGGAAGCTCTCGAGAATTAACCACCTGAACAACCAATACAACTGCTTCAAATTGTACCGCCTGAACAACCAATACAACCAGAAAGAGAAGAAGATGATCAAGATAATCAAGAAGAAGAAGGACATGAGAATGGACAAGAGGGTGGACAAGAAGGGACTCAATAAAATAAGGCTAAGAACCAAATGAGGAGTTACATGCCAACCAATGAGCAGATGTTTGCCGACGAGGAGCTCGGTAAGCCTAAAGATAATATGTTTGTCTTATGGGGCTATGTGGAGAGTTGGGCCAATATCGTCTACAGAACCATTGTAACTATCTCAAACCTTTATATTTAGTTTGTTATTTCTTCATTTATTCATCCACGATAACTCCATTTCATGTCATTGACCATTAATATGTTTTGTAGGACCACGGAAATGTAATACGTCCTCTCAAACACCAATCGGAGGCGGGGAAAATGCGTGAATGGCCCTTGGAAAGGGTAGGTGAACGCCCTGAGGATCCAAAGGCATTGGAGGAGTGGTTAGCTAGAGGTGAAGCCCCTTAAGTGGTCGATATCGTCAAGAAGTCGGGATTGTATCCTGCCATTGCCAATTCCCAAATTGGATATGACAAACAACTTGTTTCTGCCTTCATTGAGAGGTATTATGCGAAGACGGATTCTATGCACTTCCCTTTTGGCGAGATGACCATCACTCCGGATGATGCTCATGAGATTACAGGTCTAAGCATATCGAAGGAAAATCAGTTAGGAGCATCGGCTTCACCAAGGACATGGACTTCCTCAAGGACGTGGAAGGCACCTCTGAGGACTCTGCCTTCGCCAAGGACCTTGACTGGAAGCTTTTCTATGCTTTTACTAAAGCCAAATGGGGTTGGGACCAGGCAAAGACTGATTCAAATATGATTTCCAGAAACCAAAGGCAGAAGATATTCCATTTGAAATCTCTGTGGGACCAATTCAAGGGGACTCTGCAGCTTCATGAGGAGGGTAAGTTGGACGACAAGCGGGTCACTGCAACAGCCACTGCGTATATTCTCTACATCTTGGGAAGTGTCATATTCCCCGACACATCTGGTTCTCGGGTGAATGCCACCTATGTGCAGTTTTTGGCTGACTTGGATAGGTTGAATGAGATCTCATGGGGCACTGCTTGTCTTGCATTCTTGTTGAATGAGATGAGAAAAGGTTCCAGGACGCAGAAGGATCAAATTGGAGGGAATATGTCTCTACTTCATATAATCCATGTCCATTCAGTTGTCGTCATCCTATTTGTGGTAGTATATTTAGTATCTTATACTCCCATGCTTTACTTGTAGGCGTTCATATATTTGCACTTCCCAAAGTTTGCAGAAATGGCGCAGAAGAACCCTGATTGGGAAAAGGGTGAAGGTCCTCACTATCTAGGAAGTAAATACATGTACAACGGGAAGCCCTCGAAACAAAAGCAAACTTTCATGATATTAGGACTCGATTGGACAACTTTACTGTGGATGATGTTGTCTTCGATCCTTACATTAAAAGGAGAGAAGAAGGAAAGAGTGTTCGTAGCCGCTTACAAAGGTATTTTGGTCTATTGTTTCACCCCACCGGATATGTTTTCTACAATACGACGAGATTGGCTCGTCAAGGTGGTGGTGTACAAAATGAACCAAGCGAAAAAGCGTACGGATTGGGTGAATCAAATATAAAGCAAAGTCTCGCCTATCCTACTTCAGTTAACGTTGTGCACATACCTCCTTGTACATCCGAAGATTGGGACAACAGAGGCGAGCATTTGGTTGAACTTTAAACTCCTCTTTTTCCGAATGATTGGGTTGACCTTGAATATACGGAGTGGTTCAAGAGTATTTCCCATCCTCGTGTCATATGCATTGACAAAAGAAGGTTACTTGATGATCCACAACAAGCCGTCGATTTATATGTAAGTATTTGCTTGTGTCATATCAACTAACTTTAATCATTATATCAACTACCTAAACACTCAATAACATCTCTCAATCCACATTAAAAGTTGTTTTAACCTACATTCCTATTGGCTGGTGAACATAACCATGAATTTCTATTGGCTTCGACATTCCTTATCTCCTTACATTTCTTGGCCGTTGAATTTAGGCGGATCTCGGGAGCATAATTTCATCTCAAAGTGCACGTCCCTAGGTAGTGTTCACCCCCTTCTCTATGGTCTTTAACCCTCTTTTGTGTTGGGGGTGTGACAGAATAGCTACGTTTGATTGGTCGATAAATATAAATATTTGCTTACACCTCGATTACATGAGTTTTTAAAATTAAACCGTTAAATTTTTAGTCGCAATCGAGCCATTGGATTTTTAAGTATTAGGGAAGTTAAAAAAAAGGGGAAAGAAAATAAAAAACAGTGAATTTTTTATATTTTTTAAAAAAAACTTCCTTAATACTCAAAAATCAGAAAAGTTATTACCGTAATTTATATTTTAACGAAGATTTCAGAAAGGAAAGATTTTCAGAATATATTCCTTTACAGAATACAAAAGATTTCAGAAATTACTCTGTGCATTAATGTTTGTAACAAATTAAGGAAAACAATAAAGAGATAATATATTCGCCCAACCTATTTTTATTTTATTTTGATCGGTAAAGAATTTTATGCTGACGAGTTTCGAACTCAGGTCACTGGTATCATCACCCGGTGACTTTACCACTGTACTACAGTGGCATCGGCAAATATTCGCCCAACTTGTATATTACGAGTATCTACAAGTAGATTTTGTTTTATCGAATCTTAGTGGAGGATTTATTGAATATATTTTCTGTCTCTACTTATGCCTAGAATAATTAATTCTCTGTTATTACTTTCTGTAAAAGTTAATACACGAGATATGTTTTGGCAAGAGATAAAATATACTTTATTTACATTTTTTTTTAAAGAATAGCTAAAAAAATAAAGAAAAAATGGGAATAATACTTTTGAAATATGTGTGTGCTAAAAATAAAAAGGGGTAGAATATTTGTTTACTTTTTTATGCAATTCGGTGATACAACCATCGATGAATTGAAATATAAAAAGTAATTCTTGCATTTATTAAGTTCACCGAGATTTTTATTTTTTTGGCTTGAAATTAAATAAAAATAGAAACCTTCGGTTACGAGAATTTTTATACTAAAATGTCTTATAATGGAAAGTAAAGTTCGGTGATTCTTTATATAAAGCATTCGAGCAAAAACCAGACACCATTGTTTGCAGCGTTGCATTTTTTCAGCTAGGGATTTATTTGGTTTGGTTCGTTTTTTTTTTTCTTTTTGTATTTAAATCTCTCTGACGTTTCTCTTTCTTTGCAGAAACAACACCATGGAACAAAGGTTTAAATCTTTCCGACGTTTCTCTTTCTTTGCAGAAACGACACCATGGAACAAAGGCAAGAGAGGAAGAACAAGGATTAAAAAAATTGTGATATGGATCTTAAACGAAATCTTAAACGAAGTTGTAAATACTAATCAAACCACAACACAAAATCCTAACAGCAACTAAGAGATCAAACAACAAAGCTTTCAGCTGATCCTTATTTCACCTATACGTTTAATTTTGTAACAGGTTTGTAGGAGATGCAATGCCATATTATTATGATGAAGGATCTGAATCAAAAAATATGGTTAGTGATGTATATATAATCAAGCTAATTAAAGTAGTTTGGAACGTGCTTTCAGCACAGCAGGCGACAACTATAACTGGGAAGTTTGGAACGTGCTTTCAGCTTACAGCAGGCGATAACTATAAATGGTGCACATAGTTAGAAAGATTATTGGACAACAGAAAACCAAGGTATTTTGACCTCCATCTCCATGGTTGTCTTTTGTATGATTTGGTTTGTTTTTGTTGTTCCAGGTGCATTTTTGCATATTTAAAAGTTGTTTAATTAGGATCATACAAATGTTTTCACTGGTTTTAGGATCATACAAATGTTTGCTCAAACAACATTTCATTCATTGGGTGGTTGGTTCTCCTGAATTGTTGCAACAAACACAATTCTTTGTAGCTATTTGGCTAAAAAAAAAAAACTAACCAGGTTAGATACATGGCGACTGTGTTGTTTGTATGTAATTGAATTGACAAATTTTTCAATGTTATTAGTTCACAGGCGTAGGAAGTATTTACGAGAGTACTTTTGGTTGAGTTGTACTTTCTGTTGACATTTCTTAGATTTGATATTTCAGCATCTTTTCGTCCGCTTTCGATTAAATTTGTTAATGTCATTATGCAACTCAATTCAGTTATTCCATGTTCTCAAGCTATGCAACCAACTAATGCATCTACTCACCATTAGAGAGTGCACATCTCTAAATTTTGTTTTGTTTGATATGTAAACCTGTTGGCAGTTAACGCAGCAGTCTTCCAGGTGTGGGGTGAATTTTGTTGGTAGTAATGGGTATGGGATATTTCTATGTAATCCTTAATTATTCTTTTGGTCATACCAGTGCAAAAATAATTCGAATTAATATGTTTCCTCTTTCTTTGTGGTGGATAAGTTTCGAAAGGGGTACATATAAGTTTAGCTCATTGATATTAACAGACCTTCTACAGGCATCCAGGAATAGGCACAAACGCGCAACCATTACGCCAAAAAATGTAGCATTTAGTTTTGTAAGGCTTCCTAATTTTGGCTATTGTTTCAAACCTTTTTCAACCCTTTTTTAAATTGATGTTTTTACGACTTCAGGTTTACAGACTTAGTTCCATGACAGACTCCGAAAACAGAGAAATAGTGAGATATCTCGAGAATAAGGTGTTACTTTGGTAGTACTTGACGAATGATCATTGTTTTGCGCATCAGCTTGGCATAAAAAGGATGTGCCGGTTGCAAAAGTGTTCATTGTGTTCTTTCGAAATTTTAATTGTACATTTGAATTCATTTGCTGCCTACCTGCAAGTCAATTATTGTTGCATTTCACAAAAAAGTGGTGTGCATTATCATTTTTCAAAATGTCGCATTACCCATGTCTTTGCGATGTTTGGGCTTTCTGTAAAAGATGCAATTTAACTTATCTTTTATATTTTTTGGTAAAGAAGGATGTAAAAGATACAGTTTTAAGTACTCTACATTTTTTGGTGGTGTTTAAACAGATATTGCCTTTGTCTTTGTAGTGATCTTGACTTATTACATTTCTCTTTGCCTTTTTTTTTGCTTACGTTGTCCAAACATAAATATATATTTAAAATATACGAGTACCTAAGTTCTTTAACCATAAAATACAGGGGATCATATAAATCTATGAGTAAACTTATTTCACTCAAAATAATCAACACTATAATGCACGGGTTGGACCAAAGTCCACTACCTACAAACCCAGGATGCAAGGCAAAGAAATAAAGAAAAATCCCCTCCCCACCCCGATGCAGAGGTGTTTTAGACTCAGGTCGCTGGTGTCATCACCTAACAACTTTACTACTGTACTACAATGACATCTGCAAATAAGTTGACTCATCAAATATGAGTTTCAAATAAAATACACGTACTTAACACTCCTCAGAAATGAAGTATATGGTGGTGAGCGCAAAACAATATTGGATTGTTTTCATATTAGTTATCAATGTTCTGTTTTCTCGCTTTATATTTTCAGATATGAAGTATATGGTGGTGGGCGCAAAACCGTTAAAGAAGTGCATTCAAATGTCAAGAAACGTCAAGAAGTGTATGTGTTAGATATTATCTCACTAATGTATCCGGTGCATTGAACTATCTTAAGCTACGTAACATGATTCCACATACATTCTTATGTACCTTAATGGATAAGGTTGTTGCCTCCGTTTTTTTTTTTAGATTATCTTAAACTAGCGTGTACCTACCTGTTCACGCTCTCCACATTTACAACGATAAATTTGTCAATAGATACCCACTGTACTGCACATATACGATTGTATTGGATGAATAACTATTGAAAAATTACAATACGTTATGGATAAATCATTTTAGCATACATATATACTTTTCTTATGTTGAGTTTGGCAGTGGATTACTGAACCTACCATGTATTGATATCCAAAAAGCACATCATGCATTGATTCATTGTCTGTTTGGCTAATGTTAGTATTGTAATTATCCATGTTTTATTAACAAGTGGTGGATGGAGAACACGCTAGGACAATAGAAGCAGCATTGTATTAAACAACAAAGAAACATAGATTTTTCGCGGGCCTGACTAGGCCACCTAACCAAGTGCCGAAAATTTGAAAGGCAAGGTTCCGTTGGCGGACTTCCTTCGAGCGCAGAAGGAAGCAGAAATGATGGGTAAAATCTGATCTAAAAAGTTACCATGAATGAATTCATTATTTACAATGGTTATTTGCTTACCAGTGACTTATATGTATTCGCAGGTCAGTGAGTTGTTGGAAAAAAATATGGTTCAAGGGAATGGTAAGGAAGGAGTAGCAAGGGATGGAAAGCAGTAGAGAAAGCATTTCCATTGTTTAGATGATTATTATTTCCATGATTTTAGATTTGATGTTTTTGTTTTAAGGTATGTTGTCTTTGAACACTGCTACTTTCCGTTTTGGCAACTATTTACCTAAGATATTTTAAGGTTATTTGGTGATTCGATTTTTTTTTGCTGTTGTCGTTTTAGTTTTTTCCATGGTTTTATTTGTTGGTATGTGGTTAGGAGTAGACCTGTGATTATGGTGTTCTGGACTGCATTATTGTAGAATAAAATGTTGTAAACTGCAGTAAAATAGTATGAAATTTACAATTGTATACATAAGTTAGAGGTGAGCTACATGCAATCTTGGCCCAAGCATTTTAGTATGCATAAATAAAGTTTAGATGTGCAGTTCATGACGGCAATGGTGTGCGTAATATAAGTAAATTGAATGTAAGCTTTGATGTCTTCTTCCATCCACCAGAGCAATCATTCCAGCTTGAAAACCCATTTATATGGCGAAAGTAACTAACACATGGATGAGAAAAGATCATCTTTGCATTGTTGTGATTCGAGAAAAAATCGTAGGACTACTAACCAACTGATCCCAAGTGTAAGACTAGGTAAACAAGGGTCGCCATATGTTGCATAGTAATTGTTACTTCGGTTAAATGTTGCAACTGCTAATTAAATTTATTTTTCATGTCTTAAGTATCAGTTTTTTATTTTTTATTTCAATACAGTAGGTTAGCTTTGTTTCAACTACATGATCCATCGAATTTAACGGCCGGGGCGGGGCGAAGCCCCGCCAATCCCAATAACAGTTACGATCTTATCAGATGCGTTCTTTCATATAAATCCAAAGAAAAATTATTGCAGGAAACCGTAACTCACAAATCATATTCAATTGCATAACAAGATAAACTGGAATGCGTCGATTTTTTATTACTAAATTAATTAGAGATGCTTTAACTTATCTAGACAAAAAAAATGCGAATATCGGATAAAAAACTAACTTGCGGCAATCTTAAATTATGGTGTCGTGTAACGAAGGGATGTCACACAAAAATTAACAATTATCTATTGTATAGATAATAATTGTTACATCATTGTTTGTTGCAATTGCTAATTAACTATATTAGTCATATGTCTTAGGATATCGGTATTTTTTTAGAGTAGGTTAGCTTCATTTCAATTAATAAATGTTTCATCGAATCTGAAAGGCCAGGGTAGGGTGAAGCCCTGCACTCCCAATCAACAATTAGGATCTTACCAGTTGCGTTCTTTCATATTAATCCACAGAAAAAAATAATTCTGGATACCGAAATTAATAAATCATGTTCCATTATAACAAGATAGACTGGGATGCATTGATCTTAGATTAATAAATAAATTAGAGATTTGTACTGCATCTGGACAAAAACTAACAATGTCGGATAACTAATTTGCGACAATCTAAATTATGGTGTGGTGTGACGAAGGCGCGTACACCCAGTTATCATTTATCCATTGGATAGATAGTAATCGTTGCTTCAGTTATATGTTACTCATGTCTTAAGACATATATCCGTATGTTTCTTTTTAGAGCAGTTTCGCTTCGTTTCAATTAAGACATGTTCAAGCAGATTTGAACGAACGGGGCGGGGCGAAGCCCCGCCACTCCCATCAACAATTACTATCTTACCAGGTGTATTTTCTCATCATGTACACACTAGATGACTAATCTTCATACGATGGACAAACCAAATACTAATTGTGATCCAAATTTGATGATTACATTTTTTTTAATCATATTTTAGATGGATATCAAATAAAGGTACCGATAGCAACCAATATTTTTTCCTTTAATTGAATTACTTTCATTTTAATTAAATACAGGGGCGGGGCGGAGCCCCGCTATTCTATAAGAGGAACAATCACTCTAGCCGGTGCGTAGCACGGGTTGCCGACTAGTATATGTACTTAGTGTATGCTGTATGATTGAAAACAGAGACCTCGAGTCGGCAAAATGATCAAGGGGCTCCAGTCAGAGATTGCGAAAGGATTCCAAGATAACAGGACTAAGAGGATTTGTTTCAATGCTCTTAAACAATTGTTGAACCTGGAGAATACTAGACGAGGAGATTTTTTTAGAGAATCTCAAGCACCACCGGAGAGGCCAAAGTGCAAGACAAGGGGAATGAAGCCACAACAAGAAGTGCTCATGAGTCTGCACAACGTGATGGTGGTGGTGGTGGTGGTCGTGGTCGTGGTCGTGGAGGTCGCGGTGGTGAGGCTACACAAGAAGCACCAAAAGCTAAAAAAATCTCGTACTCGTGGTGGTAGTAGTGCTCGTGGAGGTCGTGGTGGTGGAAGAGGTCGTGGTCGTAGTGGTGGTCGTGGTTAAACTCTAAATAGTTCAAAAACACTTGTTTATCTTTGGTTATTGTGTGTGTACAAAATCTGCTTAAGGACTTTGCACTACACAACCATTAGGAGAATCATCGAAACTATTAAACATGGGTACCTCAAGAGCGAGAATACCACACGAGAGGACTAATCGAGCAAAGCAAATAAGACTGAAGTAAAGCATAAGAATCCCTTGATTGGTAACTTTATTCATACAGCAATATCATTTACATAACATGAAGGAGGAAAAACTACTAACCTAGACTGATTCACCAAATGGTAATCCTACTAAACAAAAATCCAACCCCTTACAAATGAGCCCAAGCTCGCTTTATATAGGCTTTGCCGAGTAGTGGATGACAGCTAATAAGACAACAGACTCAATCGTGGGTGTCATCAGATGATGTCGTGTAGGTCAGTGAAGTTTCTGAGAGGCCTCCGAGAGTATCATCGGGTATCGTTCTTTGCATTTTACTCTTTCAGCATCTTCTTCCTTTCTCGGCACCCATCCTCTGTTCGCTTTGCCTTGTGTCTCCGAGATTCCGTCTCGCGACTTATCTGATTCATCACATCTTCCTTCGTTGCAGCATGGCTTTCTCTTTCTGGTGTTGACGCGTGTCTCGTCAGTTTTATACCTCTACAGTTTGCCTCTTTCCTTTCCTAGTTCCGAAGGTGCTTGGAAAGGAAATCTCGCCCTTGATTCCGCGTGCGTTACACGTGCCCCACTCCTTTCTGATGTGACGTTGTCGTGACAAGTTCTGCATGTTCCCGAGATTTCAGCCACTTTTGACCTTTAACTTGTAGCACCGGTTGCTCTTCCCTCCGTATTTAGGCTTTGCTTTCTCCCTCTAAAACACTTTGACCCCTTTCGAACATGTCCACTCAGCACCACCTTCTCGTAACTGTCCATCATCTCGATCAGTTTCTTTCTAACTGTCGTAGACCGCCAGACCAATACCCCTAAAGTTATCCCCCCGTGTGATGTTTTGATATCTCGTGTAGAAACGCAGCCATAACGACGTCGTATAGCCATGAGTGTGTGGCTGCTGCCTATGCTTAGCCTTTAGTAAAGTGTACGTGGATACGGCGCTATGGCCTTGGATGTGGCGCCATGGTTTTGGCTGGATGAATGTGTGGTGCCATGGCTTTGGCCTTTGGCCAAGGTTGCACGGATATGGCACTATGGGTGGATGGCGCCATGGCCTGCTGGATGGATGTGGCGCCATGGCCTTGGCTTTTGTCCAAGGATGGATGGACATGGCGGCTTGGATGATGGCGCCATGGCCTGTTGGATGGATATGGCGCCATGGGTGATGGCGTCGTGGCCTTGGACTTTGTCCAAGGCTGGATGGACATGGCGGGTGGATGGCCTGCTGGGTGTACATGACGCCATGGCCTTGGCCCTTGGCCAAGGCTGGATGGACATGGCGGGTGGATAGCGCCATGGTCTGTTGGGCGGCGCTATGGATGGATGGCGCCATGTTTTCCCTGGCCAAGATCTATGCCTTTGGCCAAAGCAATTTCGTGGCCATGGCCATACTTGGGCCATGGTCTTCATCACTTCTCGTGGTGTATTTGGTCATGGTATTTTGCGCTGTGTTGTCCTTTAGCTATGGCGTATTAGGTGAACTGTTAGGCACTTTAAGCTGCTTTGCATATTACTCAAAGTAATGACCTGTTTAGTGCATTTAAGCTGTTTCAGCTGTTCGTATATTGCTCGGGAAACTCTGGACAATGCCTAGAGCTACGATGTTTCTGAGGTTTTCATTAAGACTCATATGTTGAGTCGTATTTCGAGAGGAAACCCGAGAGGGTGTGTCTCTATCTTGACCGAGATTAGGCGAGGGCCTGAGGTCTTTAAACATTGAGGAGGAAACCCGAGAGGGTACATCTCCATCAAATCCCCACCATAGTACCAGTGAGCAATTTAGTTCTGATGTCGAGGAACTCGAAGTGATGTCGACATGAAGTAAATTGGTGGTTTTATGTGTTGGTGGGATGTTTAACATCGCACTACGATATCATTCTCTCCACCCGGGGAGCTATAAGAGAGAACTCATAGGGAGCATATTTAGTTTTGCAGAACATGTTGTATTCTGAGACTATAAAGATGTGCCTGAATAGGCAATCGCACTACGATATCATTCTCTCCACTCAGAGGTTATAAGAGGGAACTCGTAGAGCTATAGAGATCTGCCTGAGTAGGCGATCGCCTCTTGGAAAGGCATAACACAAGGGGATTTTACAATTTTGTCCCTTCTCCATTTTCACCATCTACATTAAGTCCCCTGGTTAGTGCGGAACAGTAATGTTTCATACTAAGCACCAGATGGTGAGAGCAGTTCTACCGATTTTAGTTTTTCATAATGCCAACACTAGCAGAGATTCATAAATAATTTAAACCCTAATGCATCACCACGAGGCGGGATTAAAATAGGTTTCTGTTGGCATGCAGTGTAGTTGGCTAAAAGTTTTTTTGTTTTTTTTAGGTGATGAGAGACTAGATGGGTGGTGGCATGGTTGGCACCACGACGCAAGAGTCCATGGTCATGGCGTCATAGCCATGGCGCCATGGAGGCCGAGTGGGTGTATGGGTGTGGTGCCATGGCCATGGCGCAAAACCCTTATTTATTTATTTATTTATTTTTTATTCGTGGCGCCATGGGTGTCATGGGCCACAACCTTTGTGTCGCCACAAGCTTCTGTGGCGCCGTGGCTTTTCTAGGGAAGGGCATGCTACGCCTAGCGGGATTCCCGTATTATGTATGTGAATACATACTTAGGCTAGGACTTAGCCAAGAAAATAAAAAGAAAGGAGAGGTTTTACCCGTTTTAGCAGAGAACTTTTCCTCCTCCCTTCGTCGTCGTGATCAGGTCCTTGTTTCTCCCCGACCGCCTCCACTTGGCGGGTGGTTCTGCAATCAGCTGATTTCCAGAGCAGCGCCTTTGGTGTAAGCTCGGGTGGCGTACTTTCCAGTAGGCAAGAAGCAGTTATTGATGTTCAAAGTTGAATCTGTAGTACTGAGTGAGGTGGAGCACTGACGCTTTACGAGATAATGACCAATCCAGTGGTAGTCTGTTGTAGCAGTTGGTAGAGAGACACCGGGGAAGTCGATCGCATCCTTGTTCTTGACGTAGATCTGAACGTCTCCTGTTTTGGTGTTGAACATGTCCCTTCATGTCTTATATATCCTCTTAATGTGTTTATTGTGGGGATCCCGTACTATCGGTATCCCCTTATAGAGAATTCCTCCAAAGCACGATGATTGCGCCAAGTCCCCAGTCGTTGAAGAAAGTGTTGGAGTTAAGATAGGTGAACTACTTGATGAAGACGTTTACCTCGCCGTCTTTACTGAGTAGTAAAGTTCTGGGAGGATGTTGGCGCTATGAGGTGTGGCGCCATGAGGTGTGGCGCCATGGACTTGGTAGCGCCGTGGATGTTGGCGCTATGAGCTTTGCGCCATTGCCTATTCGTTGTAAATTCTGATAGTTCGCGTCTTGCATGTTCCCTGGTGTTTGCACCATATCTCCTAGCTCGTTTATTGTGTCGTCATGAAATTTTGACACAAAGTAGTTAACATCCAGGAGAGTATTGTGTAGTTGGTAAAATCCTCATAGGTGAGATTTTACCAATACACCCATACTTAAATACCTAAAACACACCCTAACACATATAACTTAACTAAAGTCGTTGTTAGAATATAAATACTGCCATACTTAGATAAATGCAAGAGACGGGAGAAGATAATGACGCCATAAGTGTGATATGAATGATAAACAAGCAATAACTCTCAAGCACAATATATTATTAATTGAATCCTTGCATTAGTTCTCACCTTGCTAAGGATAATCACTCTACAAAGTATTAAGTTCTTCTCTAGAAATTGAGCCAAG
>JAJJMA010345966.1:41841-61717 GCA_023529015.1 Papaver nudicaule
TTCTAATCCTGGCAAACCCAGCGTATGAATTTCGACGGCAAGAACCATCTCTTCCCTATTTTTCTTGTTCTCTCTGAGTCTCAAGCTTTGCCCAAACTCTCTGTTAAAGTCCGCCTCCAAAAACCCAGCCATATACGTACGTTCTGTTTGCCTTCAAACTCTCTTAACCAACCCAGTGACGCACCCTTGTGAAACATCATCGAACCATGGCTTGAACCAACGACATTGTGGCATGGAATTGACTAGGTTTTGTCGTGAAATAAACCTGGAGTGAAAATCCCGACTAAGCTTCTGTTTGTTTTTGAATTAAAGGGGATGGTAGCCCTTAGTTAATGACGCGGCTGCTTCGGTAAGCTGTGGTTCTGTTTGAAGTGGCAGCCCCGAGCACAGTAAACCGGGTGCTTCAGTAATCTGCTTAGTAAGAATCAAATGGTTGCCCTTTACCAGATAAGGATGCCTCTAGTAATTCTGAATTTTGAACTCTTTCAAAGGTCTTCTAGCCTTCTATTCTCTTGTCCATCAACTCTCAATTTTTCCAAGTAGTGAACTGAGTTGTTAATTGCCTAATTATGTGGCAAATGACTTGAAAGTACCTGCAAAATAGAAAACAAGTGAAATAACCAATATATGAGGCGTAAGCTAGGCATAAGTGTATAAAATAGGTACTCTTGAATATGTGTTTTAAGCACCTAACAAATTCCCCCACACTTAGTCTTTGCTTGTCCTCAAGTAAACTCCAAACACAACAAATCCGTGAGGAATTGATTGCACTTAGAGCTTGTAAAAAGTTCTTTTTCTCACTTCAATTCACATCTCCATCTAGTAGAAAGTTTGTCTTTTAATCCATGCATGGCTTCAACTATCAAGTAATTGTCTTGTATCGGTCTTCATTCAAATGTGAGCTTCTTTTTCTTCTCTTGGACTGATTCTTGCTTGTTCCAACGATATGAGTATCACACATTTTCTTCACCGGTTCTCCTTGCTCCAAAATAGTGGTAAGGACCACTACATGAATGATTGTGGTTTCAAAACTTGTAAAATTGCACTCCAATTGTCTTCGAGTCTTCAACTGATTATGTACGGTTCTTGCATGCATCTACACTCCCCAAAATCCATCCAATCAATACCGAAAATAGCAATGTAATCATAGCAAGTCGGTTACATACCTCTCTTTCTTCATAAATTTTAGCTTGAAATCATAACCGTTGCTTCACCGACTTGCACTCATTCTCCATGTAGTTCTTGGATTCTTCTTTGTTTCTCTTGGCATAAGATTTGATCTCCTCAATGCTTCGCACACCTCAAGTCACAAAATCAGCAACATCACTAATAAGACGTCATCACCCTCTCTTGGATATTCTTTCTTCGATGTTTCTCTTGACAATCTTCGACACAAATATTCCACCACTTTGAGCTATTGTATCTTCTCCTTGTTATCTTCAAATGAATCTCTCAACCAACAATTACTCGCAACAATATATATCTTCAAATCAAAATCACAACAAGGATACTTCACCATAACTCATCTTCATTGTTTTCATAAGCTCTTCTTTTTCACAAGTTTCTTTTTTTTTCTGTTTTTTTTTCTTTTTACACATCTCACTTTTTTATGTGCATTTTTTTTTTCATACACATCTCACGTTTTTTTTTTTTTTAAAATTATAAAAGCTATATTTTATTAATCATCATCAACTGAAAGAAGCTTACAAGAATTGGATGGGAGCCTAGCAACAAGCTGAGCTCCAATCCCTTTTTTTTTTTTTTTTTACACATCTCACTCTTTTATGTGTAGTGTTTTGTTTGTTTGTTTGTTTTTTGAGAAAGAGAACAAAGATTGCTTACCTCTCCCCCCACACTTGAACTCTACATTGTCCTCAATGTGAATTGACTCATCCAATGGAATTCAAGTACGGGTAAAAATATGGTGGGTTGACTCCCACAAAGCGAAATCGAATGGGTTGACTCCCATTAAGCACAATCATTGGATTCACCATAAACCAACAATCTGAAGATTTGTGGATCTGTCCAGAAAACGTTCTGCAATTCTAATAATAGTCTCACAAAAACATTAGTATAACACATGAGTAGTGAAACCATCATCACATAAAACTCACCCCCACACTTGGGTATGTCTACACCCGAAAGTGTATAGGAGTCAAAAGTGGAAGGAATTTATGTGGAAACCTGCACGGCGCTAGATACAAACATAAATGGTGGATACTTGGCTGCAAGAAATTCGGTTAGAACTTTCGAAGCACGTAATTCAAGTCCCAAATTAGGTATCCTCTTAAAAGTTGGTTTAAAAACCACTTCCAATTTGGGAGGATCATCAATAGATAAAGATTTATGTAAAGGGTTAGACAAACCTTGCACAATATTCTCATGTAGCACGGGATTCTCAGTACTTCTGAAAAATTCAATTGAGTCTCTTATATCACAAGTATCATCATTCTCATTCAAACATTTCATAACCCATTCCTCATCAGTTTCTTCGACAGGCAAGTCTTCATCATCAGAATCGAAATCCGCTCCAAATAAATCATCATAAACCTTATCTTCTGAAGTGTCCACTATCTCTGAAGCAGGGGTAGCTTTCACAAAGAAGTCATAATCGTCATCACTTTCATAAATGACATAGGTTTTACCATTAATGACTGTAGTGTTTCTTGACTCAACTTATTCCTTTTGAATATGAGAATGATCATTAAAATCATGAGTTGAATTAGCCACACTATCGTCATCAATTAAAGATTGGTGTTCTAAGGAATCATCATCACCATCATTAATCAAATTATTGTCCATTCCTGCACGAATTTGATCCATTCATGTTCTGATGTCGTCTATATTCTGTTGAACCTCTTGAAGTGATTCATTAAAGCTCAGCTGAAAATCAGAAAATTGCTTTGTTGCTTGGAGCAACTCTTCTATCACGGGAATCGAAGATTCAACCGCAGTCTCAAGCAATTTCTGATCTGGAGACTGTTCTTCAAACATCTGCACATGTCTAGAAGAAAACTGATTAAAAGCATAACAATCGTCCCATCCTTGTGATCGTTCACTCACATACCCGTCATAAGGTTGCTGGTATGTATGAGAATTATCACAAGGTCTTGAAGTATTCCAAAACTCTACCTTTTGAATAGGTGAATGATCGTTATAATGATCCAGAGTTGAAATAACTTCATCAATGTTATAAGGACTTTCTAAGGGAATAAAGGAATCATTGTATTGCTTTTCAAAGGAATCATTGTATTGCTTTTCAAAAAATTCCCTCAAAGTGGGTTCTTTTTTACTTACAGTGGAATGAGAATATGAATCGAATTGATTACCATTGTATGTCTGTTCTTGTGAATCATACGTGTTACTCCCAAACGGAAACATCACGATCAAATTGTGGTACCTGAAATAAGATTCTGATACACAGTGGAATGAGAATATGAATCGAATTGATTACCATTGTATGTTTGTTCTTGTGAATCATACGTGTTACTCCCAAACGGAAACATCACGATCAAATTGTGGTACCTGAAATAAGATTCTGATACGCTGAATCAGTAAAAGAAAATAACAAATGCAAATGCAAAAATAAAAATCAAATAACAACTTGAACTACCGCTCCCCGGCAGCGGCGCCAATTTTGATGAGTGCCGAACTCAACAAATATAAATTCCTTACTTTACTAACACTAAATAATAGTATGGGTAAGCAGGTTCGTTCCTGAGGGAGAGAGCTAAGTTGTCAACCTAATTTCCTGAATGAATGTAATGCAAGGTAACGAAACAATGAGATGAAGATGAGGATGATCAAGGTATTCCTATCAATCAATGAAATCAGCACAATCAATTTGCAGTCATATTTCTCACAATATTCTATTTATCACCACCCTAGAATAGTTAGAAGCTCAACTATCCTAATCAATTCCACAATCACCAACTAGAATAAGTTCTCTACGGGATACTATTCAATTAGACCACCTAAAATAAGCTCTCTAGGTGTAATCAATCAAAAGCATTAAGTTCAATGAATTGGGGTAAGACCTAGTCACTTTCTCATAAGCTCGGATTGTAGACTAAGGCAATTATTCTACTTCACAATTATTTAAAAGCATCCCGCCATCAACAATCATGAATTGCTACTTGTTATTATCAATCCTAGAGAATTACGGGTCGAAGAATCTCAAACTAGCAATAAAATCATCAACTAGATGCATGACCGCGTATTCAAGCAAATATGAAACAATTCATATGTAATCAAGCATGGTAGAAAATTAACAACAAACAAAATAGAGATCAAAATAGACTTTGTGCAAACCAATCAATAACTTAAATTCATGATTTCAAGTTCAACCTCAATCAAACAAGTATTTAACTACATATAGAATTCATGTTTCTCGAAAATAAACAAACACAAAGAATAAAAGAGTTCAAGGTGTAAGAAACTCGGAAAACAAAACCAATTGTTGTTGGTGATATGAGAGCAAACAGGAGACTTCTCAATCTGTGGATGATGGCCGTAAGGTGCTGGTGGTGATGAGCGAAAAGGGAAGATGGACCCTTGCGACTGGTGGTATGGTTGTGCCGTTGGTGGTGGTGAAACAAGCTTGAGATGGAGCTCCTATATGCGTGGTTGCTGCTGTGGTGGTGATATGCAGTGATGGATGGAGTGCAGGTTGTAGTGGTGGTCTGGATGGTGGTGATATGAACTGGTGGTGGTGGCTGTAGCTCCTCTCTGTGGAGATGCAAACTGGAGGCGGTTTGTGCAGTCGACAGAGATGTGTTATGAGATAAAGATGTCCTTTCTTGTTGCCCCTAGTTTTCTTCTTTTATATCTTCTCTACCCTGTCGTTCAAATTCAGGCCAAACTGGACCCAAACATAATCAGACCTGAACCCATCTCCTGGAGTCCCTGTTAGCTGGCCAAACTGAACCCAAACTAAACAACTTGAACCCAAGTTTTCTGCTCCTGTTGTAACAACCGTCAGAACTCATAGTAAACTGGCGACATAAGTGCTCTTTCTTCTCTATTTCTTCGGCCAGTAATATTGCCAAAACACACTACAAACTCGGGTCACTTCTGTCTCCTGTTACCTTCATTCCTAACCCTTGGAAAACACTCAGAGAACACATGGCTAACCGACAGCAAGAACTCGTTCAGTGAAACAAAAGAGTTGCGGGTAAGTTTGTTCAGGCGTTTTATCAAACATGTAATCTGTGTGTTTTCTAAACACATGGATATGAACTCTTCTCTGATTTAAGCTTTGTCTACTCCTTCCCTGCAACATATAATCATTCACACAACAACCCACACTTCTAATTCACTCAAGCACTCTAAACCAGCCTTCAATTGACACCATTCATTGTAGTAAATCACTGACAGGAATGCCCATTTCTTCCTTGTTCTATCAGCCAAAACTCTGTCCAAACTCCTAACTGACCCTTCATTCTTCAGACCTCTAATCCTGGCAAACCCAGCGTATGAATTTCGACGGCAAGAACCATTTCTTCCCTATTTTTCTTGTTCTCTCTGAGTCTCAAGCTTTGCCCAAACTCTCTGTTAAAGTCCGCCTCCAAAAACCCAGCCATATACGTACGTTATGTTTGCCTTCAAACTCTCTTAACCAACCCAGTGATGCACGCTTGTGAAACATCATCGAACCATGGCTTGAACCAACGACATTGTGGCTTGGAATTAACTAGGTTTTGTCGTGAAAATCCCGACCAAGCTTCTGTTTTTTTTTTTTAATTAAAGGGGATGGTAGCCCTTAGTTAATGACGCGGCTGCTTCGGTAAGCTGTGGTTCTGTTTGAATTGGCAGCCCCGAGCACAGTAAACCGGGTGCTTCAGTAATCTGCTTAGTAAGAATCAAATGGTTGCCCTTTTAACAGATAAGGCTGCCTCCAGTAATTCTGAATTTGAACTCTTACAAAGGTATTTTAGCCTTCTATTCTCTTGTCCATCAACTCTCAATTTTTCCAAGTAGTGAACTGAGTTTTTAATTGCCTCATTATGTGGAAAATGACTTGAAAGTACCTGCAAAATAGAAAACAAGTGAAATAACCAATATATGAGGCGTAAGCTAGGCATAAGTGTATAAAAGAGGTACTCTTGAATAGGTGTTTTAAGCACCTAACAAGAAAACTTCATTCCACTAGATACGATCTATTAGGTTAGCGCACGAAACATCGATCGCTTACAAATCCAGGTCGATGGAGATCTAGTACAGTCCTATAACATGATCTTGAGTGGTTCTTATAATAGA
Source organism: Papaver nudicaule (assembly GCA_023529015.1). NCBI lineage: Eukaryota > Viridiplantae > Streptophyta > Magnoliopsida > Ranunculales > Papaveraceae > Papaver > Papaver nudicaule. Next base: position 48,100 of record JAJJMA010345966.1, read on the forward strand.
AGATAAAAACCCTAGAATAAACAAGATCGATCTATGCAGAAACTGTAAAGTCGGAGTTTTATCTGGGATAAAAACTTCTAGGCTTCTTGATCCCTTAGGAAGCCTCACAAACTCAACTCCTAACAACAACAAAAAAACTCGCAGAATCAAAGGATCTTTAAGTTATAACAACACAAGCTGTAAGAGGGACAAAGCTTGAAGGAATAAAATGCCTTCCTAATTATAGTGTTCGACCAAGGCTAGTAAGGAAATAATATCTCGAATATTAAATGAAATTAAATTCGGTTCTATATCTTTTTCAACGTGTGCTAAAATGAGATAAAAGGAAATGAAATCCTTCTCATTAAATGCACTATTTGAGACACAATTGGATATCTCCCTCGAGTCCAAGGATCCAATAGTATTCGATCCACTGGGAAAAGACACAAATACTTCGATTACAAATAGTGTCATCATCTCAAATGCACTTCCAAGTTAAACGGAAATGACAATATAGCTTTGACATGTTGTCATTAACTTTCCTAGATTCTCAAAGATAAGAATGAAAATCTTCTAGGCGCAAGTAGGACCATATTCGGTTTTGTCAACAATAGGACATTGTCGCAAGGTCAAATATTATAGCCTTGTGTGTATAGAAATGAGCCGAAACATCTATGCTCATGTTTATGACCAATACGAACCTTAATCATACTTAGACGAAAAAAGGGACAATCGAGGATTAAATGCTCAGTAGTGTTAGAGATATTACCATCACACATCACGTGGGTATTTTCATGATTGTGGTTAGCATCATTATGACCATTATGGGGATAACCTGAGATGACCTTATATGCAGAGTTAACAGTAAAAGTGCCACCCACTAATTCTGACACTTTTACTGTTAAGTATGCATATAGAGCCAAACCAATCTTCTTCACCAATTTCAAAAAAGAGTATATAATTTCTTAATTTGTGAAAACCAAGAAGTCATATAATCAAAAGTTTCTTTTTCATGAGAAAGATCATAACTTTTGTGGTTTTATATAACTTTGTATTCATATCATCACAAGAATATCAACAAATAAAGTCATGTAATACATAAGATTGAGCGTGATAAATCAAGTATTGCAAGCATCATCAATAATCAAATGTAAAAGAGCTTTTTATTAATGAATACTAATAAAGTAGTGCATGCTGAAAAACACTCTAAAAAGCATACTACATTCAGATATAGTTTATATTCCTTCGGCAAAAGTAAAAAAAAGTTCTCACAAGGAACCAACTATTCTAATCCACTAAGAAAGATAAAAACTAACAAAGTTGTTTGGATTCAAATTTATTCATTCATAGAATTGTTAATAGAAGGCTCGCCATTATTTTTCTTGTCAGCATAGTGGGACTTATTGTTGACAAGTTTACTGATTTTGTCACTGCTCCCATCTGGGTCTTGAGAAATTCACTCTTTCTTATTGCAGCCATGAGTTGTACTTTGATAACTTCAAAATTTACCCAAAAAGAATATCAGAAGATATCATGGTATCCTGATCGAACTCTTTATGTTCATATGCGAAGAATAAACAAATTTCAGGTTGGTATTCATAGAACTCAGAGATTTCAACCTCATCTTCCACCAGAGTCTTCTTCTATGTATTCCTTTCTCTTCGGAGCCATTGGCATTGCTACTATTTTTCATTGTTGAAGAATAAGATAACAGAGAAAACACCTTGAATGAAATATCTCTCAAGTGTTGTGGTATTTATAGAAACGTACCAATGAAGGATTAACTCAAATATCCCACACGGTTCACAGACCTAGAGGCCCACAAGGTTTGTGAGCCCATTTTAGTGTTTTGAAATAGATAAATACATCTTTTTCCGGGATTTGAGAGACTCTTCACTCCAGTTGGTGGATAAAAGCCGCGTATTGAGTTTCGTGTACAAAAAATACATTTAAACGGTTCGCGAACCGTTTGGGCTCAAAAACCTTCTTCCATTATAACTGCAGGCCCAGTTTATATAAATTTTTTCTGCAGTATGAAGTGTCCATACGTTCCTCAATATGTTTTTCATGGCAGAGTACCATCTAATACACTCAAAAAGTTATTCCTGAGTGGTACTGAATCGAGCAGGGTATTCCGAAAATGTTTACGCAAACGGTTCGCGAACCACTTGGACTTGGGAGTCAGGCCGAAAATATCAGATCTTATGTTCACGTAGTACATGTACGCGTACAAATTGATGTTTTTGGGATACAAGAGGAAAATTCGGTGCCACTATACACGAACCATCTCGTGAACCGCCTGGCCTCAAGTTAGGGTTTAACTGGATCCGCTCGGAGTACTTGGATTTGAGTCAATTTCCGTACTTAGATGTGGTTACATCGTGAGCTATAATCCGACATACTCAAATAAAGTATAGCTCCTTAGATTCACCATTCTCCTACGTTGATTTGCAAGCAAACCATCGCAATGGAAAGTGTATTGAATCTAACTCATAATGATCCTATAACTGTTAGAGCATTGCTCGGTTGAATCCACTGATATTGCTATCTCAAGTCAGTTGTCAAGTTTAGATGACAAAAACACAATCCTTGGTTAGTTTACTCTACAACTCGGAATAGGATAATTTTAGGTAATCGAGACGAAGACCATTAAAAATGAAGACCGGAGCTTACTACTTGATAAATCACAACGTCTTCGCTAAAGGTTAGAAAGGTTTTTCCTTTCCATGTTTCGTATTTGCCATTCTATCATATCAATAGTCTATGATGTTGTTTATAAGATTCGAAGGTATTCTAGGATTCTTCGCCTTTGCATTTGTCACATCCTTGATAATATGTATAGGTAGAGTAAGTTGAATTGTCTCATGAAATGACCTCAACGGTGAACGCGTTCATGAACGTGTAAATATGTTGCATAAGGCATTCCTGAGAACGAGCGGGTTTGTATGAACGCGTACATACGAGTTCACGGTTTCTCCTGAACTCCAATTGACAGCTCTGTGAACGCGTACACATAAGTCATGGAAAACTTCCAACTTTCATTATATGAAGTTTTCGGTTTTGGAATGATTAGTTCTCAGACTTGTCATTACTTAGCCCATGGAATTCAACTACTTAATCCACGCAACGTTCAACATGTTTTGGACCAGAAGTTGCAAACCTTCAATCAAGGTTGAATCTTCTTTAACCATTGGCCTTGTCCAAAGTTAGAAGAAGATTAAGAATGGGTATTCAAGCTATGAACTTTTTAGATCCGGAACTTGCTTGAGCCCTACTCAAGGTTGCTTAACTTTTAAGCAAAGCCTCCATTGATGATCACTATAAATAGATGACCTTCTGCAAGATACAATTCCAATCCTCTACACATCTGTGTATCCTTGCATAAAGGTTGGTCGTTATCTCGAAGTCCTTTTGGACTACGACTATTGAAAGACTTCACTTGAGGATCGTGAATCACAGGTCGGAAGTTAAATTCCTGATCCCGTATCTTGGGTCGATTGAATTCTTTCAATCTTATCACGACCAAGATTTGATAGAAACTTCGTAAGGTAGATATTGAATCGTAAACCCTAGAAGTTCCGTAATGCAAGTTCACGAACTAGGTTTCATACTAAGTTCGTCAAGCGTTATGAGGTAAAACTATTTAGGCTAGATCAATAAGCCCTATTCAGTAAAACAAATTTCAATTAACCTTGACTTTAAGTCTAAAAGAAATCACAATCGTATTCTTGTTTAACTACTTGGATACTTTTAGTCGTCCTGTTAGAGGCAGGGTAGCGCTAGTCTTCACGAAGGGAAGTGAAGAACCTCCTAGGCCTGTAAAGGACATCAACTAGGGGAATCAAGTGCGTAGGCTTCTGCGGGTCAGGAGACGTAGGAGCACAACGGTAGCTGAATTTCTTGGAGGGTTAATTCAGTCTCGCGATACATTCCAGTCCGAAGTCTGATAGTAGGCTAGCGTCTGTATTGGGTTAATATTGTGTGTGTTCAAACTGGACGAGGTCCCGGGATTTTTTTGCTGGTTGAGGTTTCCTCGTTAACAAAACTTCTGGTGCTTGCATTACTTTACCTTCCGCATTATATTATCTCTGATCAATGTATTTAAAGTATTGCAATTGTTATACAACCTTCGAGTGAATCAATCTCTTTGAGACTAACAAGAACTCTTTCTTGTTTAAATTTGGTTATTGAATAAAGAACTCACCTCAGGTTACTTGAATATTGATTTGTGAGATCGTTCAAGTAAAACAATCACATACGTTCACAAAATTAAAAATTGGTGGCATATCTCAGTATCCTCCCTTTTTCAATAACCGTAGTACACTAAGAAAGTATACTAACATAACAAGAATGTCATGTCGGTAGGATTCACTCTTTGTTCAAAACAAAAGTCATAGACTTTGTATTTGCAACTTGTATATTTAAGAACTCTTAAAACCAAGTTGAGTTAGAGAAAAATGAAAGATACATATTCATATTCAAGGGTTTGACAACCTTTAAACAAACTAATATTAACTTGATCAATGTTAACGACGTACCTTTATGTAATCTTTAACCGAGTTTGAGCCCTATTCTTGTGCTTTACCTCACCGTATCAATCAAAATGGGCACTACATGGTGAGGCCGCACAAACACAATCAAGTTGTGTTGGGGTGAGCAATGCCTTGTTCACCATTGGTGGTTAAAACAGGATCTCCTACATCAAGGGTTTTCCACTAGAAGTAGCTTTTCGCTTAGAATTCTTTGCCTTTCCATTTTTCCTGCTCTTCACCAGTAACCCAAGTATCTCATGTTGTGTGTAATTGCTGGAAATACCAAACAATACACCCAAGTAAAACTAACACAAAGAACACAGACGAGATAAGAGTGAAGGTATTCTTTATTGACATGAATGGCCTGGGATCCCCTCTTTGGGGGTAGAGGGTCTTTATTTATAGAGATCGTTGGGGACAAAACCCCCAACGATCAGTGTTATTGTACAACATATTCACACCATGTCGGTTACATTTCTCCCTCCGCTACACGGGGGGTGCTAGGGTCCGAGAGCATCGGAAACAGTACATTCTAAGGCGCAGAGGCTATTTCCTCCGCCCGTAATCTATTACATGGACTAGGCGCGGGGTCACATCTGATCATCCACCCTTACATTCTAGTGTGCGCTTGTTGTTATGGATTTTAGGGTACATATGAAATATGGCACCCACAATCTGCCCTTTTTTTTATGAACCTCAGGATGATTGATCGGCGTAGATTATACTGAACTTTCGATGCTTGCGCGGATGCCTCTGATTCTTGTTGATGCTTGCTGGTTGCTTGGTCTGTTGCTTCGACTGACTTCTTCGTGCGTTGGTGTAGACTCATTCCTTAGTCGGTTGTGCCTCTAGTAGCGGGTTGTTTTACGAGTGTTTTTTTTGGGTGCGAGTGGGATGAGTATCCCTATTCTTCCCCATTTTCTTTTTTCCATGATCACTTCGTATGATAGTTTTTTCCCCCCGGGTTGTCTAGACTGTTGTTACGTCTGTTTTTACTATTCCGATATAAAATATTCATTTTTGCCTTGATAGTTTAATATCTTTCACCATTTTAGTAGTTTTGGAGGGAAAGTTATGTGATGGTGACATGTTGTTGCTTGTCCTTCTTCTTAAATCTGTAATCTCGAGTGCCTTCTTCATCAAAATCTTGATGTTCTTCACCGACTCTTCATTAAATCTGGTATTAAAGTCAGGGGTAATTTCGTCATCTTAATCCGATAAATAGCGATGACGCCTTATTACTATGATAACACTCTATGTTTTGAAAACGATTCCTTTCAGCAATTTTCATTTCCCGATGGTTTTCCTTTAGTCGACTCCTCTGCATATTTTGTTCAAGATTACTGCTCTGTCACTGGAATGGCTGCTACAAGTATTTTTTTTGCTTTCCTTCGATTCCAGATCTCGCAGTTTTTGTTTCCTTTTTCTCGGAATTTTTTTACTTCGGATTTATGTGGAGATATATGCATTGTTTATCCCCCTCCTTTTTTTGTTTTTCTTCAGATGATGCCGATCTTAATCAGAGAGACGTCGGCGATAGTCGTTCGTCGCATGTTCAGGCACTCCCCTTTGTACGTTCCGAGGACCATCCGCAGGTACACGTTCCTTCTCTTATCTCCGAGATGCGCCGTATAACTCGTTGCGGTGATCGATTCTCTTTTGAACCCCTAGGTAGTTCCCCGCTTAGTCGTGAGGTGGTGCAAAATGTCGTATGCACCCCTAACGTAGGTGTTGTCACCTTTAGGCAAATCCAAGCGAGTTTTCCTATCCCATTGTACGATTAGGAAGACCCTTTTATCTTTTTTGCGCTTGTTACCAAGAGAATTATGCGTTCTCCTATTCAGTATAGTCCCGCATTTTGGCGTTTATTTAGCTTCTGCGCAGAGCAGAGGAAGCTAATTGCAGACACCAAAGCGCTCAACATAGAGCATTTTAATGCTACATACAATGATTGTATGAACACCTCCGCTAGTTCTAGTGTCATTCCTAAAGGTCGTGGGAAAAGTAAAATCTTCGACCCCATATTCGAACCTGAGTTGGTGACATCGCTTCTTCATGAATTCTCCGATGTTGGCTGGCTTGATCATCCGTTCTTTGTGCGTGGTCCCTGGATCTACGGGTTTGATGGCTTTTCTCCTCGTACCTCTTTATCTTCTGAGCACTTTTCCCTTCTTTCGAAGAAAAAATATAAGCGATTACGCCTATCTTGGAACTTTTCTCCTCCTTCACCCCCTTCTATGCGATCTCTCCGGAGTATTCGAGCTACCTGCGTTCTTCTTTATCCCTTGGTTCCTGAAATTCAAGATAATGATAGCGATATCGATGATGAAAGTGTAAGTGAGTTAGGGCTTGATACCGGGGAGGAGTCTTCGTCCTCTGATAGCGCGGTTAATGCGTCTTGTTCTTTTGACTGGGCGGTACGTTTTTGGCTCTGCATTCTTCTTTTTAGTATTTTCTCATGCCGCTTGCTTTGTTCTGTGTTGCTGACTTGTATCTGCTTTTCCAGTCTGTTGCTCGCTCCGCTCGATTATCTTCTAGCGCTGGTGCTTTTTCGTCCTGCGCGGGTTATTCGTTTGAAAATGAATTTTCAGATCCTGAAGACTTAGCTTTAGTGCATAGGCCCCGCCGTAGATTTAGCGGTGTTTCTGTGTGGATTCTGTTGCTGTCGATTTTCTGTTGACGCTCTTTCTTTCGCCTTATTTTGATCTTTCTTCTTGTAGGGCTTGAAACATCCGCGTGCTGATGATCCTCCTACTTACGTGGATCTTTGTAGAACTCGGCAAATCATGGAATCTTCGAAGAATGCTCCTCCTGCAAAAGCTGTGAAGGTTGACAAAGTGAAGCCTGCAACGCAGAGGGGTGACGATTCTCGTTACGCTGTGGCTTCTGCTTCAAAGAAAGCCTCATAGAGGGGTGCACAAATTCTGGCAGGTTCTCAGCAGAGGGTTTGATCTAATAGTTGTGGGGTAGGATCCGTTCATTATGCTTAAACATTTACTTAAGTCTATTCAGAGATAAATTCTTTGACTCCTGATTCCGTCAAATCTCATTGAATATGATTAGAAATTTAAGTCAATTCTAATAAAAATTTGCTTGTCTTCGTAATTCATCCGATCTTAATTATTGGATATTCTTAGAGGTTTATATAAGTAGATTCAAAATCAAAGATTCAATTGTCTCTAGATTTCGTTTTGTATCATATGATAGGAAGATTTACATAAGTCGTTCAAAGACAAGTTTATCCTACAATTCGTCCAATCAAATGGTTATTTGATTCCAAGATAAATTCATTTGAGTCTAGAATTCGTTTGATCTCGTTGGATATGCTTCGACATTTTCATAAGTTGTTTCCAAGGAAATAAATGAATCTGTCTTGCAACTGGTATATGGAAAATCTTAAGCATGCAGCCAATGAGACTTGACAAATTACGGAGCGAGTACAATTTTATATTTTTGTAATCAGACTTAATAATAAGCATGTCAATTTAAAATATCGAACGGTTTTTAGAGTCTGAAATGTGTGTTCGGAATGGAATGAATCTTTCCTGGGATCAACTAACGTGAATATCTATGCATATTCTATGGAATCAAGCGAGCTTTAGAGTTGAATAAAAAAGAATTTTAGAGTCATATAAATCTTACCTGGGATTGGATTATGAAAATCTCTATGCATATCCAATGAGATCAAAAGAACTCTACAGTTGAACGAATCTTTTTTTCGTGGAATCGATTGAACACCGAGACCCTAAATCTACAGTCGTGATTATAATGTCGTTTATCATGTTTTCTATTCAAAATCTACAATGAGACCCTAAATCCACCATTTTACTATGGAAAATTAAAAAAAGTTAGATGTGTTTTCACATACTGACTGTGTCAACTAGCGAAATTTGGGTCGAACAAGATGTCGTCATCGCCTAATTCAAGCAAAAACTAAAGAAGTAGGATCCGTATGGTGTATTCCTGACCAATAGAAAACCAATTTTTTTAATCAGACCATGAGATGTACAAAATTTCCCACGGATTACTACCTCAATCAACGGTGGTAAACATTTACTTCTTTGTTTTTTCTCTCGCGCCTAATGTTTTTTTTCGTATTCTGGGAAAACAGAATGGCGGTAACTTTGGCGCTTCGTCCCGAAATATTTTGGGTTGAAATCTAAAATTAACTCAATCTCTTTTATACCCAAATTGTTTTATCCAACCTCCCTCCCTCTCTTTCTCTCTGTCAATTTCATCCAGAAAAACCTCTCTCTCTCCGAAACTTCAAATCCAAAGAGACCATTGAATGGCTTACTCTAGTTTTTTCGTTTAACCTTTACTTTTCTCAGATATCTAACTGAGTCTTCTTTGAGTTACGCCTTTTATATATTTACCTGCTCTGATACCAATTGAAAAAGCAGGGGTACCGAAATACAACCAACTTTTCGTTTGGTCTCGTGAGTCTTATGGTAAGATATGAACTGAAAAAGGAGGGGTACCGAAATACTACCAACTTTTTGTTTTGGCTCGTGAGTCTTATGGTTTAAGTCTGGACGATCTCAAAAATCAATATCCAAACTTATAATTGGAGTTGTTAAACCTCGACAAAGAGTACTTTGGAGTCAACTCTATAGTTAAGCAATAGCGTACTACTTGGTGCTTTAATTATACTATCAGAAATATAATGCGGAAAGTAAAAGCACACAAGACACCAGAGATTTTTTTAACGAGGAAACTGCCTTGCAGATTAACCTCGGGACCTCGTCCAGATTGAACATCGCCCAGTACAAACTGACTACAAACACTAGCCTACTATAAGACTTCGGTCTGGGATGTAGCAGAGACCAACTCAAGCCCTCCAAGCGAATTGGCTACTGTCGCCTTTCTTACGTCTTTAGATCCCCCACAGATCGTCACGCACTTGATTCCCCCAGCTGACGTACTTTACAGGCCTAGGAGTTGCTTTGACCGATGTCAAAGGCTTGTGTCAGCAATACTGGTTTTTCAACCTAATTGGTGACGTATGGTGTAACTGTCCTCTATCAGTTTACCACACACAAGATGACTTCCTTTGTTAGGGCATTGTCCGGTCAAACCCACTAGCGTTGGTATGTCGAGCTAGTTGTCAGTTTTAGGTGTCAAAATTCAATTCTTGATTTATCCTACTAGAGTTTAGATTTCGGAAATGGGATATAGACAGAGTAGTAGAGACCTTGAAGACGAAGACAGCGAAGACAAAGAAGACATCAATTATTCTTCATCGACAAAAGGTTAGTAGGAGTTATGACTTTATGGATATTCTTCTATTTCTACTTTCTCTATTCTTTCGAAATATAGTCGACTACTTTAGTAGTAATAATAGCGATTGAGATCGTGTTCTTGTGTAACATGGCTTTATGTCATGACCAGTATTTGATCCCACGAATACTGTGAATCAAGAATGCATGAGATAGATTCGACGCCATATGTCCATTACAATGGTTTGCTTGCAAACTGTTATGTTGGATACTAGGGAGTGACCCGTGCCGTAACGGCACGGGTTATTTCATAGTGGCGTATACTAAGGCATTAAACATTCACTAATCACTACCGATGCAATTATCAATGCAGTTTTTTCCTTCCGTAAAGAGCATTCTGGTAGAATTAAGACGATGATCGGCCGAAACCACGAAAGGTTAGGCCAGTTAGTGGCAACAAACTTGAAAAAAAACTGAAAGTGAAAGTCCCACTTTTTATGGGACGGAAAAGGGAGTAACATTTCCTATATTGTTATGTGAAACTTTTTTTTAAACTTACATATATAAGTAAATTCTTCTGATATACTTAGGTAATTGGACTGTGTAATATTTTATCCTGAACAGATTTTTTCGACCATTGATATTCGGTGGTCCGTACGGCACCATCAAAGTCCCCACATTCCAAAAATGAAGTCCTGGGAACAGACGGCATGAATAGCACATCCACGACTGTCAAAGAAATCAAGCTGAGTCTATCCCATGACTGAATTCGTAAATAAAGCAACCCTTTTAATATATGGGAATGACATACACAAAAAACATAAGCAGGCAACGATCTGCACAATGCATTACTTAATTGCAAAAAAAAAAAAAAAAGTGTGTATGTCAGCAATGGTTCAAATGTCAATGACTTGACAGATAATTGGTACGGACACTAAGGCGTCTACAATATGTTGAGCTCTGCAGAAACAATTGATGCAGTCACCATCTTTAGCCGTCTTGGGTCTGTCATCCGGATGTAGACATAGTAAGATGAGAGAGTGCAACAATCCTCTTTTCTGGAATTCTATCGTAAACAATGCTGCATTTCCAAATATATGAGTTCTTCTTTATTCTAACTTAGTAAACACAAAGTAAGAAACTAATAAGGATTAAAAATTTAAGAACAACAAAACTGAAAAATCAGAGATTGTTTAGTGTAATCCCCTAGGATCAATTACCTGAATATAGTCACAATTTAGACTAAATTCCTACTGCTGTTGTGACTTTGTAAAGAAAACGGTCGACCAAGATCCATCAACCTGATCTACTTCAAAAAATTTAGTCTAGGTATGCATAATGTCTCATTCTGATTCTCTTATCTCTTATTGATATAAGAAACGATGCACAAAAGAAAAGGAAGTGACACCATGTAAGTGGAAAATAAGAAAAATGAAGAAAATGTTAACTTACATGCTATCACTCAAAATGTTAATTCACATGCTATTACTTTTCCAAAATGTTGGCTTCCAGAAAATGTAGATTATAAGGTTGCAACTACAGAAAAATTGCCTTAACCTGCATTCACGAACATGAAAGCAAAAAGTAAACCAAAAATAGACATGTAAACATAAGCAAAGCCTAAACTTTTGGCATATAACGATCTCCAACGAAATCATAACTGTATGCAAGCAATCAAATTGTGGATTGCCAATATCAAATCAAAATATCTAGAGCTCAAAATTGGAACATGTCAAAATATAATGATCTCCAACGAAATCATAACTGTATGTAAGCAATCAAATTGTGGATTGCCAATATCAAATCAAAATATCTGGAGCTCAAAATTTGAACATGTCAAATTAATCTAACCATTAAAGTGTGTGACCTTTTGATATTGCCATAGGTTTGTAGGAACCCAATACCCAATACCTTAATATTTCTAACCTTAACTGAGTCTAATATAAAGATATCTCTCAAAAGTTATTGTTTCACGGTTGTCTTTATAATTTCTTTATGAATGGACTTTTGGCTTTCCATTTCCACAAACAAATAAGCTGTTTGTGTAAAACTTTACTGTTCCACCAATGGTGGGTACCTCATTATCAGTGAATTCTAAATTAAAAGCAATGATGCATACCTCATCAAGGTAGCAGAACAATGAACATCGGAAGCAATCTTCGTATCTCTGCAATACTTCAAGAACCAATTAATTGGGCAGTCGTAGGGATAGATTGATTCTTGTACACGAATCCATAGTGTTCAAGATGACGATCCAACATGTGGAGAACAGCCCATTGAAAACTACAACCACAACACCCACTGGTACAACTGTTAAATTTTCAAACCTTAGAAACTTGCACACTATGAAAAAATGAACAATTAGATCTGTAAGATGAACATATTGACATTGAAATCAAAATTCTAAGAGATTTTATCTCTCTATTTGCCTCAAATACAGGTCTACTTAAATTCAAGTTGAAAAATGAAATGAGTAAATGATGAGACGTATGAACCTGCAGTACATCAAATGTTTTATGAAGAATAATGCATCCAATTTAGTAAGTAGCAATTGTACTGCACATATTAATTGAAAATTTTGAGAAAACCCACCGAAAAGTTAGTGCAACGGAATTGAAAATCTTTGGTTAACTGAATCTTTCTGAGAGATTTTATAAACAACTTTCACATTCAAGCCATGAACCCTACCATGGAAGTCCTATAAAGGATACATTCAGATTCCTAGATTGCAACCATGGATTTGTGGACAAAACATCACATAGAAAGAATCACCTTTCTTAGGGCTAATCATCTAGCACAAAGTCAGTTAGTTTTGGTTTATTTTTTCGAAAGAGAAGGAGAAGTAAAATGAAGGATTAACAAAGGTACAATATTGAATTCCAACATCGGTTGAGAACCAAATTTAGAAGAACGATACCTGTTGCAAGTTTATGATACTTGCAGAGTGGTCCCACTTCTTTGATTGAGTACGCGACGATTTCCTAATTCACTAAGCTACAATTCTTTTGCTCACCTGCATCCGACCAAAGAAAGCATCTCATTTTCAGAGAGAACCAACAAACAACCAAATTAGAGGGGACCTCAATAATGCAGATTATTCTTCATCAACACTATCTCATCAACTTAAATGGGAATTAAATATGATGCTGATTCAAAACTATAACTAAATAAAAGAAAGATAACAGAAAGGAAGATAACTTACTTCAATGCTTGTTGACCCCTACGGTGATTCATATGTAATGCCATAGAAAACTAACCCATGTTCTCTTCCCGTTCTGTTACTTTACCCTTAAGATCACATCTAACATAAGACCTTCACGACAAAAGGTAGTGTGGAAAAGGATAAACTATAAGAAGGAGAAGTGAGCATGGATGTGTGTTTTTATCAATGATGTTTCTGGTCCAATGAAGATGTTGTACCCAATGGAGGTCTGTTGATTCATCTTCAAGGGATCATTTAGTCTCCATCATCAAGTATTGTTTTAAACTGGAGCTCTGAAATAGTTACAGTCTGTTGACACTGAACATATTTGCAGCCGCCTATTTGACATTCTTATCGACATGGACCAAAATGAAATTGAGAGAATTAAATATCAATGAAAAACTGATAAACATGGTGCCCATGGTGAATTAAAACCATTATGAGAACAAATAAAATTGAACTAACCACCATGTATATCAAGCTTTGCTCTCCAACGATTTCTCAAGCTTTACCGATCTAACGGTGTCCCAAGCTTAGCCAAATCACAAAGTAGTTTTTCTTTCTATAGATCGGATCACAATGCGAAGCTAACCATGGCTATTAAGAGCATAACCGAAATTTCCACAACAACATTCAAACTTATAACTTGAATGGAATCATGCATTTCTACAAACAGCTATTGTGCC
>JAJJMA010345967.1:0-10936 GCA_023529015.1 Papaver nudicaule
CATGGGGATTCACCTGTACATAGGTTTAGGAAGGTCAAATCTTGCTTTTCTTTGGTTTTTGGTCTGGTTCTTTATACATAGGGGAATAAGAATCATGTTGTGGAAACAAGGTTATTGATAAACAAACCTGGCCCTTGAAGTTCCGTGCATGCCAAATCTTTTGAGTCAGTTCACCAAATTGATGAACAAGAAGAGATTTGCAGTTCTGATAGTTGTCAGGATTGAGAAAGAAGTTCCTCAAAGGCGTTACTCGCATTAAGGACTGTATTATGACATTCACAAAATCAGTCTCCTTAAGGTTATTGAGTCCCACCTGAAATATAACCAAGATATTGATCAGAAATTGAACAAGGATAAGTTCAAACTGTGTCAAAAAGAGTTAACTAGTTAAACAAATAAATAAAAGAGTATATAAACCGTCCCAGGAAGATAGTCTGAACCATCAAGAGCTCTCGACCATTGCTTATTCTTGTCAAGCTGTACAACTTGTTCCCTGCTAAACCTGTGAGGTAGCAATAAGAACATTTGTAAGCAAATAAAGAAGGCAGCAACGAATCAAGAAAAACAAAATTCGTAGATATTTACCTTGGGTTCAAAACATGTCGAATGTCATCCAATGACGGATCATTAATCTCATAGTCATATCCATTATCATTAAGGCAATAAAATTTTTCAGTTTGAAGATTGAAAAAAACATAGTGACTTGCTTTCTGGCTGTGTTTATAAGCAGGAGACATATGACCCTTGCCTTGGTAATACTTTCCACATACTAAACATGCATACACTCTTTCAACTTCGTCAGAGACGGAACATTTCTTCTCGAAATCAAAGTCCAGAACCTGAAAAACAGAAAACAAGGTATTGTCAGTAACACATAAGACAAAGTAACCATTGCTGATAATGTTAAAACACCAGAATCATGAGTCCGACAACTCACCTTGCGATTGACAGTATCGAGATAAGGACAGTCCCTTCTGATTTCATTCTGGAGGTTGCGTCTCCGTTCAGGCTTCTGCTTCTTTACTTCAATTTTCACATTATCATCTTCTCTCTTAGTTTTCATTGTTTCCTTCACTTGATTCTCCTATATTCTCTACAATTATAAGAACTAAATCAGAAAATTATGCTATTCATTCATTACAAATCAATAATACAAGATAATAATATGAAAATTACTACAAATTAGGGCAACGGATTTTCTTATGAAATTTCAATGAAGTCACGAATTAACAATTAAATTCGAGAAGCACGAACTAACCTGGTATAAGTTAATGGGGATTGAGCTGATGATCTTGGAACGAACTATCTAGGGTTCAGCGGGAAAAACGTTAACAGAAAGAAAGAGAGTTCTGTGTATATGGGGAAAACTTGGATCGGATATATTTACGCCAAGAAAAACTTGGTTCCAAGAGTTAAGAGGGCATTTGGATACACTCGTACACATAACTTTTATACCCTGTTTGGATGTCCTCAGGAAAAACTTTTCGAAAAAAAAAAGTCTGAAATTAGTTTGGCAAACCAAATTTAAAATGGCTAATGAAAACAAAAAAGATAACTTTTTTTTTAGAAAAACATTTTTTCTTCTGGTTTTTGGAGTTGACTTCTGCCTTTCCAAACAGGCTATTAGACTCCGGAGATTATACTTTGTTTGGATACACACTCATAAGTAACTTTTCGACTTCTAGAAGCAAAAAAGCCAGAAGTTAGTTTGGCAACACAATTTTAGATTGACTTCTGAAAGCATAAAATTATTTATTAACTTTTCTTGAAGCAAAACCTTTTTGTTTATGATTTCTTGAATTGACTTCTACTTGTGGAAAAGCAGAAGTCAGAAGTGCTTCTGTATCCAAACAGGCAATTAGATTGAAAATGACTTCTAACTTCTGAAAAAGAACCGAGCTTCCGGTTACTTCTGTTTCCAAATAGGCTATCGACACAAAGGCAATTGAAAGTATGTAGTGTTATATACAATCGGACACCCTCTGAGTAGTTCGGTAAGATATGAGATTGAGCCTGGCATACGATTCAATCTCAGAGTTAGCTTCATCATTATACAATGGATAATTAGGTTTGCTTTTACGAGGCTTAATCTCGGAACTAGCCTAATATGAGTCTCTTTCTGAAAAGGAGTTCAGAAAAAGTAAAATTTGGCATAAAATGGTATCTTATAGCCTAATGTGAGGCTCAATCATAGAATAAAATTCTTATTCCTAGTGAAGTGTTGGCTTGATAAAAATAAAATTAGAAGTTAGTTTGACTACACAATTCTAATAATTATTTTTTTAAGCATAAAGTTAACTTTTTCTGGAGCAAAACTCTTTTGCTTCTAACTTATATGTGATTGGCTTTTGCTTCTGGAGAAGCAAAGGCACTTCCGCTTTTGATATCCAAACATTATATTAATAATGGTGAAGACAATTATACGTGTCGGATTGAATCATGTTAGAGCATTGCTCGGTTGAACCCACTGATATTGCTATATCAAGTCATTTGTCAAGTTTATGAGACAAAAACACAATCCTTGATAAGTTTACTCTACAACTCGGACTAGGATAGTTCTAGGTAATTGAGACGAAGACTGATGAAGACGAAGACCGAAGCTTACTACTTGATAAATCATAACGTCCTCGTTGAAGGTTTGAAAGGTATTCCCTTTCCGTATCGTTTTTACCATTTCTATCATACCAATAGTCATGATGTTGTTTATATGATCCGAAGGTTTTCTAGGATTTTCGCCTTTGCATTTGTCACTCTTGTGATATTTTGTATAGGTAGAGTATGTTGAGTTGTCTCTTGAAAAACAACCCCAACGGTGAACGCGTACATGAACGCGTACAGGTAACATATTATCACCTATGGGATTTCAGAGAACGAGCTTAGTCTGTATGAACGCGTACATACAAGTTCAAGAATTCTCCTGAATTCTCCTGAACTCGAAGGACTGCTCTGTGTACGCGTTCACATAAGCCATGCGAAAACTTCCAACTTTCATATCTTGAAGTTTTCGGTCTAGACATAATTTGTTCTCGGACTTATCATGTCTTGGCCCATGGAATTCAACAACTTAATCCAAGCGATGTTCAAACTAAGTATTTGGACCAGAAGTCGCAAAGCGATGTCCAAACAAGCATTAGACCAGAAGTCGCGAACCTTCGAACAAGGTTGAGTCTTCTTTAACTTTTGGCTTAGTCCAAAGTTTTTAGAAGATTGAGAATGGGTATTCAAGCTATGGACTTTCCTAGTTCCAGAACTTGCTTGAGCCCTACTCAAGGTTGCTTAAACTTTAAGCAAAGCCTCCCTTGGTGATCACTAAATAGACGACCTTCTGCAAGATACAATCTCAATCCTCTACACATCTGTGTATCCTTGCATAAAGGTTGGTCGTCATCTCGAAGTCCTTTTCGGACTACGACTATTGAAAAGACTTCACTTGAGGATCGTGAAGCACAGGTCGGAAGTAAAATTCCATCCTGTATCTTGGGTCGATTGAATTCTTTCAATCTTATCACGACCAAGATTTGATAGAAACTTCGTAAGGTAGATCTTGTATCGTAAACCCTAGAAGTTCTCAAACGCAATTCACGAACTAGGTTCCATACTAAGTTCGTCACGCGTTAGGAGGTAAAGTTGTTTAGGCTAGATCAATAAGCCATATTCAACATATCTATTTCCATTAACCTTGACTTTAAGTCAAAAGGAAATCACAATTGTATTCTCGTTTAATCACTTGGATACTTTTAGGCGTCCTGTTAGAGGCAGGGTAGCGCTAGTTTTCACGAAGGGAAGTGGAACAACTCCTAGGCCTGTAAAGGACGTCAGCTAGGGGAATCAAGTACGTAGGCTACTGCGGGAACCAAGAGACGTAGGAGCACATTGGTAGCTGAATTACTTGTAGGGTGAATTCAGTCTCGATACAGTCCAGTCCGAATCTGAGAGTAGGCTAGCGTCTGTATACCGTTCATATTAAGGGTGTTCACATCTGGACAAAGTCCCGCGGTTTTCTGCTAGGTTTGCAGTTTCCTCGTTAACAAAATTCTGGTGTCTTGCATTACTTTTCCCTTCCGAATTATATTGTCTCTGATCTATATAATAGAAGTAATTGCAAGTTTGTTGATTCATAACCTTTGAGCGAATCCGTCTCTATTGAGATCTACGAGAACCACGTCCTTATTAGGGTTCGGTTCTTTGAACTATACTCAGGTTGTTGTTTGAATATTGATTTTTTGAGATCGTTCAAACAACCATAATCAACTAGGTTCACGAAAACTAAAAGTTGGTGGTGTATCTCGGTATCCCCACTTTTTCAAATCCAGTTTTGTGAAATCCGGAAATGATAACTTCTCTACTTCAACACAACCACAATTATTACTCCTTCATCTCTGTTAGTTGACAGTGTAGTGCTACTGGTCATTCTGTTTTCTTTCCTTGAACATCCTCACCATGATTATATAATATGCACTAAAGTCTAAGATAGTGTTAGGGTGAAGTAAAAGGGTTATCCCATATAAAATATATTTTTTAAATACAAAACAATCCATGGTTAATAGAGATTAATTATATGATTAGTTGTTAATTGAAATTGATTAGTAAAGATAAATGATATGATTAATTCATCACCATCATCTTCATCAAGTCTATATCCCCATCATCAACAATCATGATCATCTTCATCAAGTTTCGGTCATTAATAATCACTATCATCCTTCACATTAAAAACGAACATCTATAATTACCAAGTTCATTAACCACATAATTCTTCATTCCTACTAACGATTTAACCACTACTAGTTATCCAATCTATCCAAGAATTGAAAAAACCAAAAAGAATCATTGAATCAATGAAACACAAACTTTTGATTAAACCTAGATTCGTCGGTTGATGGTCAAAAAGTTTGACGATCAAAGAAAATCGTTACGGGCGTTGATTAAAAATTGTTGATTGTTGTTTAGTCGAAAAGTCGTCGTGGTTTTGATCATCGACCTTGACGAGATTTCATGATTTAGGCAAAGGAAAAAATCTGAAAATTTTTAAAAAGTCGTCAAGGTTGGTTTTCCCTAAAGACTTTTTCTCTGTAACTTTAAAAAATAATTTTTTTTCTCTATAACCAAAAGGGTCAAGAACAATCGCATGATTTTAAGACAACATCTTGACGAATTTTCTCTGTAACTTGGAAATATTGAGTATTTATCATACAAATGATTAGGGTTGTCCATGGCTCAGTTCGGTTCGGTTTTATGCCGAACCATCACCATCACCATAATCTTCGTTTTTTCAATTCTTACACCATCACCATCGCCATTCATCTTCGGTTCGGTTTTAAAACCGTACCAAGTCGGTTCGGTTTTGGTGAAAAACCGAGAGATTAATTTTTTTTTCTTTTTCTTTTTAAGAATAAAAAGAAAATACTTGATTTGATAGTAATTGATTTGATGGAGGAAATTTGTGGTGCTATTGGTTGTAGTTGCAAAGAGGGTGAAAAAAAGATGAGATGGAGAGAAAGTACATGATTTATGGTTAATAACTTAAATATATACTATGATTAATGGTTAAAAAAATTGATTTAGATTTAAAGTCTCATATTAATCGGTGCGCACCGTGGTGTTTCGGTTCGGTTATATGCCTAGCCATCACCATCGCCATAATACTCAGTTTTTCAATTCTTGCACCATGACCATAACCATCAACCTTGGTTCGGTTCGGTTTTTGCAATTTTCGGTTTGGTTTGGTTCGGTTCACCACGGTTTCGGTTTTTTTGAATAGCCCTACAAATGATAGTGTTGTTAATGAACTAAGCTCCTCATTGGAGCATCATTCGATTATGTTTGACCATCCATCTTTGTAATGTACGTAAGTTGATCAACAAAACCAGATTTCAAATCCGAATTTTGAAGTTGTTAAGGTTTATTTATTTTTTCGGATTTTAGAGATGAAGAAATGAAATAGAGAGAAGATTGTTTGTTGTTAATGATATAGAGAAGAGGGTTTTTGTTTGGAGTTTTTTTATTAGTTTTGTAGTAAGATATCTTCACAAAATTTAGTCATCTCTTATAAACTGGGCTGGGATTGGATGCCAAAATAATCAGGTTAATAGTTAGAGTTGTCGAAGTTTCTAGAGTATTCTAGGCTTAGTATGGTCTGCCAGCCTTGTCTGGCAGAGTCGCCTGCCAGCTTTGTCTGGCATCCTTGTCTGCCAGCCTCGTCTGCCAGCTTCGTCTGGCATCCTTATCTGCCAGCCTCGTCTGACGTGATATCTTTGGTAAGTCCACCGCCTATGTACCTTGGTAGCCAAGTTATGTAAGCCTATATATAAGCATCGTATTAAGCCTGTTAGACAGACAATTGGTTGATAAACCTTCTGGTTATTACATAGAGAGTTAGGTGTTGGGTCTCTTGTAATTGGTTCTATCAATAAGAGTTGATCGTTGCTGTTTGTGGAGTAGGTACGCCGAACCACGTTAAATCTCTGTGTTCTTGCTTTGTTTATTCTTTGTTGTGTGTTTGCATCTTTGTCTTTAGTTCTACTTAATCCAAAGGACAAGTTCTTGGTGTGATTACTGCTGTAATCCCAACAAGTGGTGTGATGAGCGTGGAGCGGATTATTGTTGGAAGTAAAGATGTCTGGCTCTACATCTAGTGGAGGTTTTTCGAAGGTGCACGGATTTGATATTATCAAGTTCAATGGGAAGAATAATTTCACATCGTGGCAAACGGATGTTAAGGATATTCTTATTAGCATGAAGCAGGTGAAGGCGCTCAAGGACAAGCCAGCACCGTTACCAACTGGTATGACAGACGAGAAGTGTCTTGAACTTGATTTGGAGGCATGTTCAACTATTCGGTTGTGTTTGTCGAGGGAGATTACTCACAACTTTGCTAGTGAGACTTCGACAAAGACGTTTTGGGAAAAATTGGAGAAGCTCTACTTGAAGAAGGACTTAACTTCAGAACTTTACTTGAAGCGCAGACTTTATGCCTTTAGAATGGCTTCGGGTAAGTTGTTGGTTGATCATATTAATGAGTTTAATAAGATTATTTCGGATTTGGCTGATATCAGTGTCAGTTTTCTGATACGGATAAGTCAATCACTACGCCACAGGGGCCTGTTTGTAACGCTTATAGACGTTGCGCAGAATTAAACCAACGTCTATTAGCGTTGCAAAAACGGCGTTACAAATTTTTCGTGACGTCTATTAACGTTGCTCTAATTAATTAAAGCAACGGAAGTAACGTTGCATCTTCCGTTGCACTTTTTTATTTAAAACAACGTAAGTAACGTTGCAGAATTTATTTAGAGCAACGTTTTCTGTAATTTAGGCAACGCTTATAAACGTTGCGGATTTTTTAATTAGAATAAAAAAAATAAAATTACAAAATATTTTAAATTAAAAAAAATGTATTACAAAATTATACAAAATACGTATGATAAAATTTGTATCCATATTTTCCGTATTACATTTACAAAATCCACATGATAACTTCAATTCATACACAATTTTCACAAAAAATCAATCCACACTAGAGTTGAGAGTAAAAGAAGCATTACTTGTAGGTCTCCATGAACTCATCAGCATTACTTGTAGGTCTCCATGAACTCATCAGCACTTGCATCTATGGTCTTAAAGAAGGCATCCATACCATCTCCATGAACTCATCAGCATTACTTGTAGTACCCTGGAGGAACTTAATCTTCCCATGGTAGAATCCCCCTATTGGAATAACACTTGTATCTTCTAATTAGACAGTACAAAACGTCTAACATACCTGCAAACGGTGTACTTCCCTCCAGAACATAATCTGAAAAATGAAGTCAAAAGAAGAAATAAGGAACCAGGACTAGGAGTACATACACAAATCAATACTAAGAAGAACAAATAAAATCTCAGAACAAATAAATGAATAGATCAGCACTACAACAAACAACAACAGCAACAACAACAACAACAACAACAGCAACAAGAAAACATTCAACAGAGAACAACAACAGAAACAACAACAAGAAGAAAACAATACCTTTCTAGCTTAATCTGAAGTAGAGAACAAAACAAAACAAAAATCCAACAAACTCAAATCACTGCCCACCGCGACACACAATCTATTCAAGACGTGGCCCTGATCTCGGCTGAATAACAAACACGAAAGACAGAATCTAAACAACCAACATTCACGACTTACGTATACGTCAAAGTAACCATAAGAAATCAGGTCTAGCAACACAAGGTATTTAATGATGTTTTATTCAATCGACCTTTATGGAATTCACGTTAGAAACACAAAAGAACATAATCTACAACATGTATAACTTTCGGAAGGCTCTAACGATTAGAAACGGAAGTACAAGGCACTCCGCGTTCCAAATTCTGACATGTTTTCCTGCACAGACAGTCATACTCTGTAGAGTAATTGGGGTACCTAATGTGGTCCGATTACTCTGAAATTTTCACAGGACAATAAATATACCATGAACAATATACAGTTAAAATTTCACAAAATTCCAATGGTTAGATCTTTCTGTACGAGAGCTCAAAACAGCCCTACTCGGTGTCAAATTCCTGCAGAAACGTAGTTAGTTCAATCGATCGTTACAGGGTCTTAAAGTGTTCAGAATATTTCCAAATTTTAACCTCATATTCCTGACATACTCAATTACGACATATCCAAAATTGGCTATAACCCAACTGATAGATTTTGAATTACAAGCAAAACAGTTCGGCTATTCCTTAAAATCCTACTGGAACGCAGTTAGCTAAGTCGATCGTTTAAGGGTCTTAAGATGATCAGAACTACCTATACTTTTAACCAGGCCTTCCTGACATATGCAGCAACAACATAATGGAAGAGAAACTTACAGCAAGTGCGAGTCCCATTTGCACAGATAGGAGAAGAACCCCAAAGAATGCAACTAAACATGTCAGGAAGTCAAACTTATCAACCCTCCAGAACTTAATGGCTTCTTTGTGATTTATATACACAACCATATAGAAGATTAACGATACCTGTTGTTACATAGCATGAAGTACAAGAACCAGCCATATCATAACCCCGATTGCTATCATTTCAATTTCTTAATGAAGTGAAAGTCTGTCCAACTACAGCCATATATTTCTCCTATGTTCTAGCTACTACAGATCGTATAAATGCCTGCCAAAGATCGAAAAAGAACAACAAGCTATGAGTTGTGAGTAGTGATACATCAGAGTAAGAAGAAAAACTTAGCCGAACACTTTAAGTACAGGAAGAAGCTTAAGTAGATCTGGATGTGCTTTGGTCGCAAAGACTTAAGCTTTATGATATCCAAACACTTTAAAATAAAAAATTATTTCAACCTCTGGTCCTCTGCTACCAAATACAAAGAATTGGAGCATAAATTTAGTAAAAGAAGGGCAAATCCAGACATTGCAACTAACACAGAAAAATCTAAACATGGCAGACATCTGACAAGAGAAGGGCAAATTAAAGAGAACATTTGTGTTACTCCACCCAAAAGAGAACATGTCTTATGGAGATATGAGTATTGCTTACCATGCCTGCAACAGCTCTGCACACAGCAGCTTTTATTTTAGATGTCATTCCTCTCTTCGCCTTGTCCCACCCTGGATTCTCCAAATGCAGATTCTCCTTTGGCACAACCCGACAGTCACCATATAACCCCTCTATATCACTCAACAAAAAAAGAAGATCAGAGCTGACAGGTTTTGTTGTTCATGGACATAGTATAAGATAGATGACATGTACCATCTCATAGACGAGTACCCAAGCCTAGTTGTGATAAATTTATAACACATTGACTAGCAAAGTACATGTTCTAATGCAAGAGTGGACTAGTTCAATGCACGAGAACAGAACATCAACCAGGTGCCTACCAAAGTAAATTTACTAATGCAAAAGTAGACAAATTCAATCAACGAGAACAGAACATCAACAAAGGCAGTAGTCGCAGCTGTTGTGCACATTGATATACAAAGGCAGGGTAAGAAGTACGAGAATCTGCAGTATTTGTTTCGGAAACATTAGAAATTTAGAATGTCGAAAATCACAGCAAATACGAAACTGATTCAGTAAAGCATATACAAGTAATAATTCTTACCTTGCAAACAGAGAATCCTTCGTAAACAAATTTGGATATTTCTCTGCAGGCTAGAAGAGCAATAATTTATCAAGATCCATGGCAACAATTGGTTCTTTTTCACACCAACAAAAAAGAAAAACATTTGTATATATATATCTTCTAAGATACCTGAGCAAGGAAACCTCCGATAGTAGGACCAATTATCATCCCTATTACCCATGCTGAACTAGTCTGTAAGACAAGAACACCTTAACTACAAAAAATTACCTGTTCTGCCATATTTGTTCCACCCACAACAATAGCAGTTCTGAAACTCAGGCCTTACCTCCTATTCTGGTGAAGATATCTGAATGTTCCTGCCAATCGTGACTCAAGTGAATACTTCCCATCAGGCCTTACCTCCTCTCTGATTCCACTCAAACATGAACAACATAGATCCATGGCTCAAAAACGATTATATACTAACAAGTGAAGATTTTCAGTAAAAATTAACCCCAAAAGAAATTATCAAACAAACCCTAGAAAATTAAAACAACCAGATCGTAAAAAAAACTAAAAACTCAATCCATAAAATTGAAATTAAATACAAACCCATGCTTTAGAACTCCATGATATCTAGTAAAGAAACATAAAAATTGCATTTTCTTAAGGAAAATCTGCTACTCAAAAGAAGTTATACTCACAAAATCAAAAACAACGAAATAGCTTTGATCGTTGATAACATCATCTACTTCAATCAGTTAGACCTAAATTGTACAGAATAGCCTCCTAGCGTTTACGAATGGAAAAATCTCAGAGCTAGGGTTTAAACGATAATTAGGAACTGATATTGGATCTGATTTCTAAAGGATTTGGATTTGATTGAGAAA
>JAJJMA010346002.1:418-14367 GCA_023529015.1 Papaver nudicaule
GTCGCACTACACGAAATCCAGTTTTTACCAACAGCAGCATTAGTCACGGTTTGCATTTCAGCAACGGGCATACGCTGTTGGGAAGCTCGTAACGTCTTCAATGGTTACTGAAAATGCGATCTGTTACAGTGCTCCGTGTTTTTGTTGGTGCAATTACCCGCCTACCCTCAATATTTCGGTGAACTTCCTAAGTTAGCCTCCACTTTTCTTTTCCCCGCCCAACTTTTGGTGTGATGAAATTTCAACCCCAGCAGCGTAACAGAACCTGTTTTTTTTTTCTCAACGGAATTCTGTTGAATAACATTTGAGATAAATTTTGAAAATCAGAAAACAATAAAGAAAAATCACTGAAAATGAATTCATTTATTTTGTCCGAGTTTTGGTGATAGGGTAGAGAAAGAAGTTAATGTGTCTAGCTGAAAACAGTTGAGACATAACTTCTATTCGTCTTCACCTCCACGGATTTCATCGCCTAACATTCAATTCCTCTCCCCTTTTTTTTCAGCGGATAATCCTTCGTTTGAGTCTGAGCTTGAGAAAACATCTTCAACATCATTCAATCAGTTACTTCTTATGTGAACCTCGATTTGATATTAGTTTAATTATCAAATCGATTTCTCATAGAGTTATTGATTGAGATTTGGAATTTGAATCTGAGTTCATTCAGCAATTAGGTATTTCACTGATTTAAGAGGAATCTGAGTTCATTCAGCAATTAGGTATTTCACTGATTTAAGATTCATTTATTTATGTTAATTTCAAATATATGAACATCAATTGAATAACTGAATTCATCCAGCAATTACATATTTCCCTGATTTAAAATTAGAGTATGAGTATCTACATCTTTTCAGATCTGTATTTGGTTATAGATTTTTTGCTGATTTGTATGTGTGGTTTGTATGTGAAAGTTTATGATTGTTAGTATTTGTATCTTTAGTTTATGAACTTGGTAACATGAAGCATATTTCAATTTGGTAATGTAGGATGTTGGGGAATAAAGATTGGATGCTTGAAAAAGACCTATTTAGCCAAAAATATCGAGAGGGGGTTAGAGACTTCCTCAACTTTGCATCAGCCAATGGGGATTCATCTGGTTGTGCTTGCCCATGTAAGAAGTGTGCTAATGATTTTCTGCATCCATGGAAAATTGTTCGAAAGCATCTGTCCGAGGTGGGTATCTTGAGGACGTACAACACTTGGTACTTGCATGGTGAGGAATTGGTGGGTCAGAGTTCAACTAGTCGTTCTGTGGAGAAGGAGAAGGTTGCAGAAGAAGAAATGCCTGATTTTGACTGGGATGCTTATGCTGATGCCAACTTTGGTCCTCATGCTGACCCTTATGAGCAAGTAGTCTGTGAAGAACAAGAGGTGGATATGGGGGAGCGTTATGCTAAGTACTCAAATTTGGCAGGGAAGCAGTTGCACCCAGCATCCGAAGGTATCTCAACCATCGGTGCTATCGTAGAACTGCATAATCTAAATAAAACATATAAATTCTCTGGTCATTGTATGGATAGTTTGTTGATGCTAAAAACTATTTCCCTAAAAACTATGATTCTACGAAGACGATGCTAAAGGATCTAGGGATGGAATGCAAGGCTATTCATGTTTGCCCGAATCATTGTATGATGTATCACAATGCAGATAAAAATCTTCAGCAATGTCGAGTGTGCCAAGCTAAAAGATTTAAAGAATTCAAAGATTCCGACGGGAAGATGCAGGTGTCAAAAGAACCTATGTTAGTGCTAAGATACTTTCCTCTAGGACCAAGAATTGCGAAAATGTTCTATATTCCTTGGATAGCAGCTTTCATGGATTGGCACAACCGAGCGGCAGTTTCTCGTCGTTATATGCGTCATCCGTGCGATTCACCTCAGTGGCGCAAGTTCAAGGAAAAATTCCCGGATTTTGCAGCGGAAGGCAGAAATGTTTACCTTGGAATATCGACGGATGGGTTTAATCCCCATGGCCAGTCGAATATAGGTTGGAGCTGTTGGCCTCTCATTTCTGTGGTTTATAATCTTCCACCTTCTTTGTGTATGAAGACTGAATTCCAAATATACAATATGTTGATACCTGGTCGCAAGTCACCGAGTGGAGACATTGATGTATTTATGCAGGTGTTTGTCGATGAATTAAAAACTCTCTTCAAAGACGGAAGGCGAATTTGGGATTCTTTCAGAAAAGAGTATTTTATCGTGAGAGTAACTCTAATGTTTGGGATTCATGATTTACCTGCTCTTGGTATTTTAAGTGGAAGAACAGTTCATGGCTACAATGGATGTGTTGTTTGCGCAGAAAAAACTCGATGTACTCATATGGGCCTAGGATTTAGGAAGGTAGTGTACACTAACTATCGGATTTTCCTCAAGAGCAGGCACACCTTTAGGGATGGGAAATTCTTGGGATTGGACAAAGAGGAGAGAAAGTTGGCGCCAAAGAGACTAACTAACGATGAGTCGCTCGAGTTGTTGAAAGATGTTCATTACATACTTGGTAAGACACAAAAACGCAAGGCTGGTAAAAGAAAGAGATACGTGTCTGATGATGAGACTGAGACTGAGGTTGAGGATGATTATGAGTTAGAGGATGGTGGTATTGATGAGAGGGATAATTCTGGTTTGGAAACAGGTATTTTCAATAGGAAGTGTTGTTTTTGGGAACTTGAGTCGTATGGCAATCTGGGTATATTTCATTCTATCGACGTGATGCACACGGAAAAGAACGTCATGGAACACATTTATCACGCTCTCTTTGATGATGGAAGTAAGGCTCAAAGGTTATGGAATAATTGTGATGAATTGCGTGAGAAAAAGCTCCACATTGGAGAGTGGAAAGCGAAGAAATTTAAGAATGTGGTAGTAAACACCCCGGTGTGGGTTTTGTCTAAAGAAGAGCAAAAATTTTTTTGCCAGATCATTAGAAATCTGAAATTCCCTTCAGGTTTTTTCTCAAACTTGAGCAACAATGTGAGTGGGATAGGTTGCTGAGCTTAAAATCTCATGACTATCATATTTTGATTGAGTACTTGCTATCTGCTCTGCTTCAACATGCCTTTCCTGGACATAAACACCTTCGAATTGCACTTCAGCAAGTCAGTTTGTATTTTAGATTGCTGTGCTCTAAGGTCGTTAAAATAGAAGATCTGAGCCAGGCTAAGTGGATGATTGCAGAGGCCATGTGCGTGCTCGAAAAGTATTTCCCAGCTTCATTTTTTGATATAAGCGTGCACAGCATGGTTCATCTGGCTGAAGAAGCCTTGGTTTGTGGACCGGTTAGGTTCCGATGGATGTACCCACTTGAGAGGTGAATTGTCGTTTCACCAATTTACCCCTTCAATTTTTTTGCATTTTTTTGGGAGTTTTGTACTGAAATTTACATGTGCATACTGTATCAGGGCAATGAAGGAGTGCAAAGGCCTTTGCCATAACAAGAGATACATTGAAGCGTCAATTACAAATTCTATCATTCTAAATGAGGCTGTTAGGTATGCAATGGAGCAAGCCAAAGCTAGAGCCGAAGGAGGTCACAAAGCCAATTGGGCTGCCTTTCTGGATAAAGAATCTGATTTCAGCGATGAGGGTTCCATTCTTGGAGATAAAGAAGTTTTCTTGAGCCCTGTTCAATGGGTTCAGATACGTCGGTGGCTAATATTTCAGCGTTGTCAACCGGAACTAGACGATTATTATAGGTATTTGTTGTTATATAATTTATGTTTGTATGGACACTGAATTTCTATTGATAATGGGTTGGTATTAAAAGTATGCTATATATTTATGTTCAGGGATTACCGCACCGGCCAATCAGACGTTGGAGTGGACTTGGTCCAGTTTGAAACCGACTTCCTTTCATGGTTGTACAACAAGGTATGCCTTGTAGAACCGGTTTGTCAGAAAAATTTAGGTGGCATTAATTCTGATTTATGGGTTTTCTGCGCTTTCGCAGCTTAGGGATGAACAGAATATGGATGGTCTCCTGTGGGATTACCTTAAAGGTCCGGATGAGGTAAGGGAGATTGAAAGATACCGTGTGAATGGATATGTTTTTTGTTCCCAAGCTTTTGAGGCCAAGCTTAGGACCCAGGATAGTGGTGTTACCATGGAAGCAGACACAACTTTTAGGAGCAAAAGAACTGATAAAGAGCCCGTGACTGTGAAAGCCAGGTGGTATGGGGTGATCCAACAAATCCTACAGTTGAACTATGGTTCATTTAAAGAAGATGTGTTTTACTGTGATTGGGTGAAGGTGGAGACTGGAGTCAAGATGTGTAAGGATTCAGATTATCCTCTGGTCAATCTGTCAAGAATGAAGAAGAAAAATGCTATCACAGACGAGCCCGTGATTCTCGCGGAACAGGCTACCCAAGTCTTTTATTCCCAGGATTTGAAAGAGCCAGCCTACTGGGTTCCTATGCATCCCTCCAGAAGACTAACTATCAGTGTAGACAGTGCAGATGTACCAGCTGAAGGCAGTTTTCAAGATATTTTAGCGGAAGAACCACATCTTCGAGTTTTGCTCACCTATTGGAGCAACCCTGAGAATTTGAAATAATCTGTACTTTTGCTTACAGTTTCACACCCCTTGTTGTTGGTTTGTAACTTTTAAGGTTTGTTCTATGCTTAGCTAACTCTGTTGACAATTGATTTACACTTGGTTTACACTTTTGCTTATCTTTTAAGGTTTGTTCTAGTCTTTTTACACTTGGTTTACACTTCGTTTATTCCACCCCAATGCTAACACACACATTATATTTACACCCCAGTGGGTACCACCAAACATCATCTTCTTTACTACTACTATTTTAGTGCTAAAGAACAAACACACCTTTCATTAAAGATCTGCTGCTTTTGGAAGCACTCACTTTCTCTCTCAGACAAGAATATTCAGACTTTAAGGAGATTCAGGGCTTGATTAAGGAGGAAATCTATTTCTCTCTATTTGAGCCGAATATTCAGCCTTCATCAATCTCTTTTTCGAAAAGGTAAGGTCTTTACTTTTGGGTCCTTTACTTTTCAACTGCCTTTGCATGTTGCATGGTGAATCCGTTAGTAATAAATGAAGTTAAATGCTAACTTTGATGTGGAATCATGATACCTGGTGTGAAATCAAGATGCATGAAGTGAAATTTTTTTATGTTGGTCTATTTCTACTCACTCAATGCTTTTAGTGCTGCTCTGTTTAATTAGATTTTTAATTAACAAATTAGATGAAATCATGACATGGGTTTAGTTTGGTTTACGTTATTATGATCTCCAGATGTGTTTGATTTCAGTATTGTTTTTATGAAAATTTTAGGGTTTTGGTCTGTTTCAAATGTCCAGTATTGATGTCGTTGATCAAGCTGTTTATATTAATTTGAATGTATGAATGTATGAAAAAAATTTAGGATATGGCATCGAATAGCCAACACTACTCAGAAGCAAAACGTAACAGAAAGGGGAAAAGAAAAAGGTCCGACTCTGCGGAGCAGAGGAGCTCCGAACATTCTGATGCTACTTCACATCCGTTCAATCCGTTGATTGCTTTCAACAACATTATATATAGATGCAGCTTGGATCAAGCAAAAGAGATTCTCAAGCGTGCTTCCGATTATGTCGGTTGTTTGGAAGTAGGCCAGAGAATTAAGCATGACAGGGAGGAAGAGAGCAAGAAACGCATAAGAGAGCAGGAGGATGATTCTGAGCTTGAAGAGTACCAAAGGAGGGTGCGAAGAGAAGCCCAGATGCAGCGTCAGCTTATAGAAATGGAAACGGCGCCACCCGCTGAAGGTATACCCTCCGATGATGATGCGGAGGAAGCAGAACCTAAACCCCTAGTAGAAGAAGAAGAAGAAGAACATGTACATGAAGCAGACCCTTTTCATGTGGGAAACTTTATTGATGAGCTGGTGGCTGCTGATGAGGAGCAAGAATTCAGGGTGGATGATTGGTTAGACTTACGGATGGGGGTAGTGGATGATGTGGGTGTTGTTGATTCTGCTGCTGCTACTGGTACTGCTGTTGTTGCTTTTATTGATGAGGAAGAAGAAGAAGAAGAAGAAAAAGAAGATGAGGAAGAAACTGGGGATGAGGAAGAAGATTCTGACGAGGAGGAGGAAGATTCTGACGAGGAGGAGGAGGAAGAAGAACCTGCTGATGAGGAAGATTCCGAGGAGGAAGATCCCGATTATGTCGAAGATAATGAACAAAATGATATTGTTAATGGGGATGAGGATGACGAGGATGGGGACTCGGGTTCAGAGAGTTCCTATTATTGATATTTGTGTGTGTGAACATAATTTTTTGTATATTTTGGGATATTTTGGGGAAACTGGTTGTGTTACCAGTAGTTATGGATATGGCGCACACACTGAAACTCTTAATTCTGATTGTGTGTGCGCTTTCATAACTGTGATTACACTAGATACTCTTAGCTCTGATTGTATCAACTCTGACCCATTTTTTGTTTCTTTAGTCAGAGTTGTATTCAGAACTGGAAGTTCATTCTTTTTTGTTTCTTGAGTCAGATACTCTGGCAGAAATATGCAGGAAAACTGGAAGTCAGCTTAATGTAAACCAGTCTTTTTTGTTTCTTGAGTCAGAATATGTTTTCAGATATCCCTGCTATCAGCTTAATGTAAATCAGTGAAAATCAATTATCTTATAAATCCTTTGCTCAGTAATGTAATTTTCTTTTCGTTTAAAAAACAAAACTGCTGCTTTAGGCCTAAGGGGTTTGGGAGAAAAAACAATGAAACTGTCCTAGTGGCATATAGGTCCATAGGAAAAAACAATAAAACCGTCTCAGACATCACTTTTTTTCAACGGAAACAACAAAACCGTCTCATACCTTACTATTTTCCACAGCCATTCGGGATTTGAAATGGAGTTCATAGGAAGATTGTAACTCTCACTTGCCCACAATGGGTTCTTTTATGGTTCTACATTAACTACACCTTGAATTTGCCATTTTTGGATAACATCAGTGCTACTCTGGAAGAGCCTGGCTCAGAGTATGGAAAATTAGGGAGTGGTTTGGAGTTCAGAGGAAGATTGTCAAATACAACACTATTTTTCTACGGAAAAAACAAAACTGTCTCAGAAATATCATTATTTTCGACGGAAACAACAAAACCGTCTCATACGTCACTTTTTTTCAACGGAAACAACAAAACCGTCTCATACCTTACTATTTTCCACTGCCATTCGGGATTTGAAATGGAGTTCATAGGAAGATTGTAACTCTCACTTGCACACAATGGGTTCTTTTATGGTTCTACATTAACTCCACCTTGAATTTGCCATTTTTGGATAACATCAGTGCTAATCTGGAAGAGCCTGGCTCAGAGTATGGCAAATTAGGGAGTGGTTTGGAGTTCAGAGGAAGATTGTCAAATACAACACTATTTTTCTACGGAAAAAACAAAACCGTCTCAGAAATATCACTATTTTCGACGGAAACAAAAAAGCCGTCTCACCTACATTACAATTTCCAACGGAAACAACAAAACCGTCTCAGAAACATTACAATTTTAGTGAGTGGTTTGGAGTTCAGAGGAAGATTGTAACTCAATTTCTTGCCCAAAGTTGAGGATCAAACAAATTTCACTTTGAATTGGTACAAATCAGTTATTAGTTAACAAATTTCACTTTGAATTGGACGTGTTTTGTTATAAGAAAATGTCATATCATATGATTTTATTTTGGTGTCCCATGTCCTACCCTAACTTTTGAAGTTGACCAAAATTTTAATTTGACTTGACAAAGTCAATCGCAACATTTAAGCTCGATCCGTATGATCTTTTCACCTCGATTTTTGGGACCAAAAACATATCTCTCTTCTATTATTGAAACTTTGGGCAACTTTACTCTCTGTCCAAAAGTTGAGCTAACTTTTAGATCTCAAATTTTCGTTTCCCACTCAAATCCCAACTCAGATACTTGTTTCAATTTTCGTTTCCCTCTCCCAATTCCTCTTTTTCCTCCAAAATTTTCGATTCCCTCTCAAATTTCTTTTCCCCCTTCTCCAAATTTCAGAAACATTTTGAATCTACCTTTTCTCTATAAAGAAGAGAAGATGGAGTTGAAGCTTTGTTTCCGTTTTCCTGTTTTCACAAACTCTCTTCCGATCTTCACTCACATCGTTCATACCTCTTACCACGCATCTAACCATGTACCTCAATCAATCTCGAAAGGTAATTTCTTTAGATCTATCTTGTTTTTTTCATTTGGTTCTTAGGTTGTGTATGCTTAACAATTGTTGTTTGCTTTAAGAATAGTTGAGTTTTTTTATTGTTCACTGCTTCTATTGTTTATGCTTAATAAGTTACTTACTTGTGGGTGTTGTGATATATGGATCCAAACTTAGGGTTTCAACCAAAGTTCTAGTTTTCTACTTTCATAACTTGCTATGTATTCAAGTTCTCTCATATGTTGTTTGTTTTTGGTTCGTTTGTATGAAGATGTCAAGTCAGGATTCAGATGAAACTTCACCACCAACCACTAGTGGTACTCCTTCTAGTGGTAGTCCTGATGCTTCTCAAACTACTAGTACTCCCACCAATAGCTGTGATCCAAGAATCCTTCGATCCAGATATCTCGTTGACCTCGATGAGCATGGTCGACCAATGGGAGTAAACGCCAGTAGGTTTGCTACCAAGACTGGAAAGCTCATCAGATCCCACTGTCCCGTCGACTGCAAAGACTGGAGGCTTGTACCTCAAAAGTGCAAGGACACGATGTGGGCCG
This sequence comes from Papaver nudicaule, assembly GCA_023529015.1. Lineage (NCBI taxonomy): Eukaryota > Viridiplantae > Streptophyta > Magnoliopsida > Ranunculales > Papaveraceae > Papaver > Papaver nudicaule. Next base: position 9,148 of record JAJJMA010346002.1, read on the forward strand.
CTCTAATGGTAAAGATCTTCCTTCAATCTATAATACAACCACTGTGTTTTTTTGTCCATTTGTGCGTTACGCTGATGCCAACCGCAGTCTTTCGTTGCTGACATAAATACTTTCTTGTTCTTTTCAGGACACTTTCTGTTTCCCCATCGACGATGCTCTGGCTAGAGTGGCCGTTTCTGGGATGTTTCCACAGAAGTTTAGGTCCCACAAATGGGGACTACGGACCAAAATCCTTGACTTATGCAATACCAAGGAAGAGATGATTGCCCAGTGTCCATATGGCATGAACACCGATGTCTGGGAGCGGTTTATCGACAACGAGCACAAGGAAGGAGTTGCAGAGAAGCATAAAAAGTTGGGAGCTAATCAGAAGCATAGAGAGTACACACATTGCCTAGGAAGACTCTCATATGCCAACAAGAGCTACATGGTGGTAAGTACTTTGGTGATTCTCTAAAAACATTAAATTCTCCTTGGATGTTACCTTTACAACCCCTGATACTGTTCATACCGATTATACAGTCTAAAGAAGAGAAAAAACCTGTTGCTAAATGCCGTGGAGAACAATGGTTGCTTGGACACAAGCGCAAGAATGGAGCCATAGTGACGGGTCTTGATGACAAATATGTGAGTATACAAGACTCATACATTTTGAATGTTCACGTACACAAGACTCTTACACAAAAAAAAAAAATCCCTTGAATTTCAGAAACTAGTGGAAGCTGCAGTGAAGAAGAGAAAGGCCCTGTTGGAAGCTGGCGATGGAGAGTTAGAGGAGCTGTCTTTTGATGAAGATCCACTTTCTGAAGTGTTTGGAGTTGACAAGCCAAGGAGCTATTGCCGTTCCTTTTCCTCAACTATGTCCATGAAGCAGGCAGTAAATATGAAAGTAGGGGCGTCCCTTAAATCTTCTGGCAAAAGCAAACTCACTGATGCTGATGCTGATGCTAAAATGAACCAGATGCAGCAAGATCTTACGCTTCTTTCAAAGGTGAGCTTCAAACATGATCTCCTATAATTAGTTCATTTATGTCTTGTGTATATTGTGCATTGTATATATCAGATTCTAATCAGATCAATTTTTGAATGTATTTGTCCTGCTTACAGCATGTTATGAGTTTTATGGCTGCCACTGGAAGGGTTCAGGATACTACTTCTCCTTCCAGTCAAACAGCTTCTGCCCCTGGTGATCTTTCTAATTCTCCAATCAGAGAATCATGTTCAGTTGCTGTAGCTGACACTGTTGCTGAAGCTGCTATACCTCTTATGGGAGATCATCAGGTGCGTCTTATCAACAGGAAAGGGGATGCAGTTGCAACTAGTCATGTACTTGGTGGAGTGCAGGGGCAGTCTTGTCATGGGGCTACCGTGAACCACAAAGTGGAGAGAGTTGTCTGTGTTGAGGAAGTTATGGATGCGCTCTATCCTGTTCCCGATGCTCCACAAGGGGATGACTACAATGTTTTGGGAGATCTGGTAGGTGGACAGTGCTTCATTATATGGCCCATAACCAGGATGATCCTTGTTTGAGCACTTCCCACTTCTTGCAATGGTTTTTTGTGCAGCTTAACTTTAACACTTCTATATACTGCTGCTTTTTTTTTGTTGGGTCTTTTGGGTATCAAGTACGGACATATTTCGAGTTACACTTGTGTAAGTGTAATTGTTTGGACATCCTTATTATTATTAGTATGTTGTGTGTATATATATATATATATATATATATATATATATATATTTGTATCAAATATTCGATGTTGTTTATTTATTTATTTGCTTTTGTGTACCTGTCAACCCCTTTTTAACTCCGCCATTTGAGATGCCGGTCCCCAGCCCGGGTAAAGGAGGAGGGAAGAGGACTAGTTTGTTATATTTTTGCAGGAACTTGCAGAATGGTTGAGCTTGCTATAAAGAGACAATCAATACCAGGTAACATAGTTACTTACTCGTTCATGTTCTTGGATAATTATGTATTCTAGTTCGTTTCATACTGACCTACATGTACACTTCTCTTCTTTGCTGGTATGACAGGCACACAAGTGGGAGAAAGTGGCCTTTTCCGTTGTCAAATCAGCTCCTCAGTTAGTTAGAATATAAGGTATATTACTGATATTGAAATTTCTGAGTTTGATCCTTTTAGTGCTCATCTTACTAACTTATGTCTACTCTTTTGTTATTTTCAGGTTGTGATCAAGTTCATATACTTTGACCAGTGATGATGCTTCTTGCATTAGTGAGTAAACTCTCAATATGCCTGTTTTCAGTATTTGTTATCATTTCTATGGTACATTAACTAAGGTTGATACTTACTATCTTTATGTTTATTTTTTGAAGATTCAACGCGCAGACTTGAAGCTAGAGAATACCAGTGAGGAGGTAATCTAGGGTTGATTCTGCTGGTATGGCAGGTGCAGAAGTGGGAGAAAATTGTCCTTGCAAAGGTTGTCCAAGAGTTGGAATGAATTCCTCCCAACCACTAGCAATGTTTTTGGAATGAATTCCTTCCAACTCGTTGGTTAACCTTTAAAGACATTGTTGTTATTATTTTTCATTCTTGTTATTCCACGGTGCTGCTGCAGGTCTCCTTTTTTAATCTCAGGTTTGTTCATTACCTGATATTATCTCTTGAATGCTTTAGTTGTGATATCCTGTTTGATTTCATTTATCAATGATATTTGCTGATAACTTGTCTTAATTTGCTGTAGAAGTGGAAGAACGTCCGGCGCAAATCTTTAGGGTGATTTCCCCTAGTAGTTATTTTCAGGTATGAACTCTAATTAAGCTATGATTGTGTATGATTGCTAGTGTGCCTCAGTTACAGATGAGAATTAAGCTCATTATCAGTTTAGTTCTGTGGTCAAATATTTGAGCTACTGTAGCTTGTTCTCTCTTTCATATAAGATGAGAATTATGTCGTAAGCGTATGCCAGGGCTTCGGCTACCATACCGCATAGTTGTTTGTTATACCCAATATTGCATGTTATTGATATGATTATAGACAATTCTGTTAGTGGGTCATATTATGTTATTCAAGTGGTTGTTCTGTCAACTATATAGACAACTCAAAGCTTTGTTTCCATGTTTCACAGAAATCTCACATCTGAGGTCGACTGACTACTCCATTCGGTGTCCTAAAAGCTTCTTCTGATCCAAGGTATCATTACAGAACATTGCATAAACTGAAAACTGCTGAAACACACAACCTTCTAATCTAGGAGTAGTAAAAACACAGGCAAAAATGTATGTATGTCTGTTTTATAAATTTAGGATTGTGAATGAGTGCAGTGAATGGATGTATAAACGGTTGTATGATTTTTAGAGTTTGAATGAAATGTGTGTTAGTTGAATGAGAATGGATGTATTTCAGTGGGAATTTACAGGATTTCGATTCAGTATTGCAGGTTTAGAAATGAATTGTATTGTATTGCATTGCAGGTTCAGGAAAGAACCTGCAATGCAATTGTAGTGCAGGTTCACAAATGAACTGTATTCCAGATTCCGGAATGAATTGTATTCCAGGTGCAATTGTAACGCAGGGCTTAACGCTTGCCAGCGTTATTTTTTTTTTTTAAATAATACAGTTTCTTCCAACGATAACAGACGTTACACAAATCCGTTAGTTGTAAAAACACGTGGCAAATCCTAAAACTGTTACAGATGCGTTTTCCACGAATAAAAACGTTGACTGAGCCGTTAAAATTTATCCGTTACACACCGTGGTTTAACGGGAGTAAAAGTTGTTCGATCCGTTACGACAGAGGGACAGGTGGCAAGTGTTGAACCGTTAGAAAATAGATTCCACAAGTACATTTCGTTACTTTAACAGTTAGGGTATTAGTTACACAGACAAAAACGGTACTGGCTGTTTCAAAACAGTTACGAAAACTGCCAGCTGGCAAACGGATAAACCGTTACTGCACAAAACATCGTCGGGTGTAAACGTTGTTGTTAAGAGTTGTTCGATCAGTTACTGCCCACAGTAACGGGTAGACCGTTACAATAGGTTGCCACGCGTCACGGCATGATGGTATGTCTAATCCGTGACAATATTTACTGCAACAGATGCATATGTTGCTGTATTAATAATTACAGCAACGGCAGATCCCTTGCTGTAATTATTGTAACGGCAACAATAACGGCGTCCCGCCAACGGCCACTCGCCGTTGCTTTAATTTTTGGTAACGGCCCTGGGCCGTTGCTAAAAAGGCAATTTCGTGTAGTGTCGAACCCATCCATCTCCTGTAGTACAGATATCACAACATGAATCAGTAATGACATGTTTCTTATGGTGGTAGTTACTCTAGAGAAGAAGTTCTGCAAGTATCTTACAGTAAGCAACTGGTTCAGAGTCTGTTCTCGCTCATCATTGCTGACAATCCGAAATCGACCATCACGAATTTTTGCCACAGCATCTATCTGTGCATGTGAAATTTCAACTTAAACATATGTGGACTTACAGAAGAAAAACCATGAATCAGAAGGACGAACAGGTTGAATCTTTGAACCTCATCAATGAATATTATCGATGGTGCCTCCTTTTTAGCCCTTGCGAAGAGATCCCGCACACGAGATGCTCCCATGCCGACATATAATTCAACAAATTCACTGGCAGAACAGCTAATGAAGGGAACATCTGCTTCTCCAGCTACTGCTTTTGCAAGAAGCGTCTTACCTGTCCCAGGAAGACCAACCTGTATAGATTCCAACATTAAAGATTGCCTTCAGAAAAACTAATCAAAGCATGATGACGGTCTATCTGGCACTGTGGAACCCCTAAATCCACTTAATACCGTATAGGTCATTCCAACATTAAAGATTACCCTAAAACACAAAATCTCTAAAAGTTAAACAAAACCCTAAATCAAATCTTTAAATTGAGATAAACCCTTTCTCTGAATCCAACTAAAAAACCCAAATCCTGTCTGGGTTTTCAATAAATCTATCAAAACATCACAAATTGAAAAAATAAATAAAAAATCTCTGTTTCACTTCAAAAACCCTTTCTCTGAACGAGATTTGCAGCGAGAGAAGAGAGTAGAAAAATCAAAAACCAACAAATCTATAGAAAAATAAAAATAAAAAGAATAAGTTAGGGTTCGGATGATTTACCTTGTACACAAAAGAAATTAGATCCCAAAATCAAAACGACGAAGTTTCACTTCATATACTCATCTCTTCGGACCGATTTAAGTTTAGCTCTAGAGACATGTTTGCTAGGTT
>JAJJMA010346002.1:14467-34559 GCA_023529015.1 Papaver nudicaule
AGGATAAAACGAAATATATATCCGGAAAATCTATTTTCCGGTAAAAAGACATATTAGCCCCTGCATACGCAACGGTAGTCAACGTTGCCATAAAGTTGCTTAATTAAAAAAAATTTTTTTTTTAAGGCAACGGAAAAAAAAAATTGCGCAACGTTATTTGACGTTGCCACGTGGGCAACGTCTATTAACGTTGCAGATGCGAAAAAAAAAACGTTGGGAATCAGGCCCTGTGGCGTAGTGTTAAGTGCTCTGGAGTGGAAGAAGAATTACGAGTTTTCTTTGCAACTTTGGGAGATAACCGATAACGCTTTGCGTAGTATTAACATTCCTGACAAGTAGTGCGTGAGTTGTTTGGACAACTATATTTTGAACATTCTATGTCAAAGTCAAACTTATGGAGTGCAATTTATTACGTATTTATAACTTTTTTTGTAAGTGTTTTCTGCACTGTGTCTTCAAAAGTTCAAATGATCACAACCCAAATCGTCAAGGTAACTGCCACAACCATGACGGATGATGACCAAATCGTCATAATTATGGGTCCAAACCATGACGATTTTAGGCAAATTTAGGGCAGAAAAGGGAATTTTAAAGGACCCAAATCGTCGTGGTTTGAGTTCCTAATATGACGACTTAATCCACATATCGTCATGTTATCTCGTTTAACCCTGACGATTTTCGGCAAATTTCGGGCAAAAAAGAGAATTTGGAAGGACCCAAATCGTCGTGGTTTGAGTTCCTAATATGACGACTTAATCCATATTGTTCATATCAGTAAATCGTCAGGCTAATAGGATATAACAAAACGACACAACCTTAAATCGTCATACTATAGCTGTAAACTATGACGATTTCGTATGAAACTCAAACAGAGTAGCCTCAAATTGCAACATAAATCGTCAAGTTTTATAAAGCCAACGTGACGATTTAAGATTTTTCGTCACGGTTGTTTTTGATTCTTTGACGATTTTTGTGCAGAGTTTGAGTCTTTATAATTTAATGGTTACCAATAGTTTATGAAAACCTCAAACGTCTGCAAATGAATGTATAATATAACTTAAGCATACCAGATTAACTTAATAGAAAAGTTTAACTAATTCAACAAACAAAATAACCCAATTCAACAACTAAAGCTAATACAAAATACGTAGGGAAAGGTTGCCATAAGTTCATTCATAAGGATTAAAGACGCGTCGTCCCTTCGTATCCACCATCTTTTGGCCGCGAATCATGTTGATGCGTACAACCCTATCACATTCAATACAACAACAACTATAGTGGGGCTTTTCCAGACGTAGTGTATACAGATGACGTTGATGAATCACACGTGGATCATCCTCACGAATCGGTGGTGGGTTTTGATGATAAAGCTCAGAAGCAAATGGAATTACTGGATACTGACGACGACTGGGGCCAGGCAGATATTCAGGAACATAATCCCCCCCGCAATCGTCGTGGGGGAGGTCGATCAACCTCTGAACCAAATGGATACCGAGGAGGGCTGAGCTCTTCGAGGCTAGACAAAATAACAAATTCCATGTAAACTATATTGTCAAGGTTGTGGTTAATATTATGACGATTTGGTGGAAGGTACGACAAAATAACAAAATTATCACTCACATGATAATAAGTAGAATGTACGAGAGCACAAAAACCAACTACATAGAATTTAGGGAACAAAAGTTTAACTAACAATTTAGTAATTCAACAACTAAAGAAATTGAAAACACTTTTAAGAAAAGATTGTTCTAAGTTCACTCATTAGGATTGATAACACTCCCAGATCTGGTTACATCCCCAGATCTCTCAATCATGTTGTTGTGGCGTATCACCCTTAGACATGTTGAACAAAAACAACGAAGCAACGGTTCCATGTCACCAACTCTTTTTCGTCGAAGATTGACTACATTATGTGTTGAAAACAATGGTATGAAAACAAAGTTATGTTCAGCAACGTTTTCCTCGGTTAGTAGTGGGAGTGGTAATGGAACTAGCTCACTCTGTGGAGCACTTGTCTCTCCAAGGCTGTATAGCATAACAAAGACCATGCATCAATATCGTCACGGTAAAGATGAACAACTTGACGACTCACTACCTAACAAACACATCGTCATGCTTTCGTATAAAAATGTGACGACTGATGAAAGTAAAGTTAACCATTTTTCCTTTTTTCTAACTCTAAAATCGTCACATACCTATCCTAAACCTTTACGACCATATAAATCAAAACAAATACGGCAGGAAATACTGGAACAAAATCGTCAGGATAAGTTCTCTGATTATGACGATTTAAAAATTTGCGTACCCAGAATATGAACAATCGTCACATACCTACATATAACCTCTACGAGTTTTTTTAAGTCGTCATGATATGTCTATCGAGCATGACGAGTTCTACAAATGTTTTACCCAGAACATGAACAATCGGCATGGATTTGAGATTTACCTCGACGATTTTCTTCTTCTTTTGTAGTAAACTAACCTCCTAATTGGAGACTCATCCATGAATGGCTGCTGGGGTTGTTGTTCTTGTGGTTCTTCATGCTCGGGTTGTTCCACAACACTTGATCTTGATGAAACTCTTCCTCTTCTTCCTCTTCTCACATAAACCAATAAACCATTATTCGATTGTGTTTGACCAACCATCTTTGTTTGCAACGTAAGTTAATCAACAATGTAAGTTAATCAACAAACCAAGCTTCTGATTTTGAATGTGTTAATTTTTTTTGAAAATGGATTTTAGAGAGTAAGAAAAGTAGTAGAGAGAAGAAGAGTGTTTGTTGATAAGGATATATAGAAGAGGGGTGATTTGTTTGGGTGTTTTTTGATTAGTTACGTAGTTAAATTAGTAGTAAGATTAGTGTAGGGACTTTTTAGTATTTGCACACAATTTTAGCACCCCTTATAAACTGGGGTGGGATATTTGAAGTAGTGCTCGCCCCTATTAAATTTGGGCTCGCCCCCAAATTAGCCAGGATAATTAAGCAAGTTGATAGCCCATCTGGATTGCACTTTATCTGAACATAATTTGGTTTGGAATCTAACAGGTCCATCAATCATTCAAATTCTTGCATGAGCCATGAGTCTTATCAAGAATTTGTCAACCATCCTTTTATCAATTTCGCCGTAAGGAAATTTCAAAGCGTTTGCCTGCTACAATCTGTTGGACTATATGGAATGATAAAAATGCCCGGAACCTTCAATACCATCGGGCTAGATACTCCATGTGCATGTCAGTAAGTTGGGCTACAGATGTCCCGAAGCCCAATTAGTTTTTCAAATAAAGACTACATATTAGCTGGCCTTGTCAATCAGTAAACCAGCCAGTTTTGATTGGGATTTTGGAACAGCCGAAAACTTAAAGCTGCATCGTGATTAGGGGTGAGCAAAAAGTCCGCACCCGCGGATTTTACCCGCACCCGCACGAAAAAATGCGGATTAAACCCAATCCGCAAATGCATTGGGCCGGACACGGTTCCAATTCCTAATCCGCAGCTTTTGGCGGATTGGACGCGGGTGTAACTTTTGATCCGCGGATTATCCGCGGATCTGCAGGTATTTTCGTAGTTATCAGAAAACCCTAGGGATATTTAGGGAAACTACCCATATATATAGAAAAATCAGAAAACAGATCTGGCCTTCTTCGCCATTTCTTCTCCTCTGAGTCTCTCTGCGATTCTTCTTCTTCTTCGCTCTCTCTCTTCAATTCTTCTTCTTCTTCTTCTTCTTCTTCTGTTTTTAAACACCGGAGATGAGACACACACAGAGTTTAACAAGCCAAATCAATCAGTTCCTTCTCATCGTAATTCTTCTCAAGGTAATCAAATCCAACTCCTAATTTTGTTCGGATTTTTTTATCTGTCTGGTTTTTTCTCAAACATTTATATCTCTAATATCTTGTTTTTCGTTTTCCTTTTTTTTTTTTGTAGATCTGAGATAATCTTCAAATACCAGTTCCAGGAGCAGCTAGGTTTTAGTTTCTGATGGAACTCCTCCTCGGGGATTTGAACGGTAATTACCAATCTTACCTTCCCTCTTTTTCATTCCAAGATTTATAATCAGTGTATGTTATATTTGATGCCCTGATTTTGTAGTTAATCCTCCTGATTCTTGTATATGGGATTAGAAATGCATGTTATATGTATGACCTAATTCCTATTTAATCTTGTAGATTTCGTTTTTCTCATCTTATTATTCTTCATTTGTTCATGTATGCAGGACATTTTTTGTCAAGAAATCCCTACTCTTTACATCATACTGCCATCAAGAAATCCCTACTCTTTACATCATACTACTCTTTACATTTTTTGCCAAGAAATCCCATTTTTCTCATCTTATTATTCTCGGTAACTTAGCTATTACAGGCCAAGGACTTTGTACTTAAGAGAATGGTATATTTGATTATTAAGGAACTGTCCCCTTCTTCTGATGAAGTTATCACTGTTCTTGATTTTTATGAATTTGTTTCTTGCCAGATTTAAAATTTGTTCAGAAAGAGTTGCAGATTCAAATGTAATAATTAGATAGAAAATTTTGAGATTTCATACAAATCCACGGATAATCCGCGTCCAATCCGCAAAATCCGCAAATCCGCGGATGATGGGTGCGGACACGGTTTCAATTCCTAATCCGCACCATTTGACGGATTGGACGCGGATGCCCCCTAATCCGCATCCGTGCATCCGTTGCTCACCCCTAATCATGATTCATGACTTTGTCGTTATCAAATGCACACAAATTGTTCTGTTTGAAAAATGGACGTTTACATCATTACATGTGATCGGTAGCATCCATTAACAGAGAAAAACAAAGTACATGGATACAAGAAGGGCTCATGATGCGATGCAAGATTGCTCTCCTTGTGATAACTCATGAGTTGTGTGTTATAACTGATACTTGTGCCTAATAGTAAAATTTGCGCTGTCCACAAGGTTTATTTGTGCGGTATCTTGTTAAGGCAGGTGATAAAGCAGATGAGTGATTTCTGGAAGTTGGTTACTTTAAATGAGAAACTTTCCTATATTTTTTCCTGTGAGGACCTTATTAGTCCCACATTGCCTAACACCAAAGCAAAAATCCTCTATATGACTTGTATGGGCCACTCCACTCATTGCCAATTGGTTTGGAGTTGGAAGCCCAAACATTTTACATAGAGGATCTTTGCTTTGAGCGGAGTGGCCCAAACATTTCACATGGTATCAGAGCCTAGGACTTAAAAATTATCCACATGTCAAGGCTTAAAAGTGCCAAAGCAAAGATCCTCTATATGACTCAACGTTTGCTTACATTCCCATTTCGTTAGTAAGAAGAACTCGAGAAGAAGATAAAGAGAAAGATAAAGAGAAAGAAAGTTTAAACCACCTTGTAGCTCGAGAATCAAAATTATAATACTCCCTCCGTCTCAGTTTAATTGACCGCTTTGACTAAGTCAAAAAAATAAGGAGATTATTTGAATGTCCGAGTATACCCATATTAAATATAGAGAGAATAAACGAATTTCTATTTTTAGGTAGGAAATAATAAAGAGAAAATATATAACTTTATTTTTGATAACTATAAAAGGAAAAATGAATACAAATATTGCAATAAGAATATATATTTATGAATTTGTTTACACTTTATCTAGATATTGTTTAAGGGTATATCTGCGAGTTTGTTGGAAAAATAAAGATATAATTAGAAGCTGATTACATTTTTGAGACAAATTAAAATAGTAATGAGGACAGTTAAACTGTGGCAGAGGGAGTACTATGTTTCTGCATCTTTTTCTCTCTCTTTCTCTTTACCACTTGTTCAACTTATCATATGAGTCCATGGAAACGACAACGCCATCATCGTCTTCTTAGGAAATATCATAACTCATCTGCAAGGTAATTCGTATGTCCTTTTTTGAAAAACCGGTGGCGAAACATATAAAATAGAAGACGTGTGTACAAAAAAAATGGGAATTAGATGGGCTAAATTGTATAAATTATATATATTAGGGGGCAAAAATATGTAAACACAAAAAATTTAGTGAACTAAACTCTAATATTAAAATTATTGGTGGGCTAAATGCTAAAGTCAAGGAGACTGGTGGACTAGACTTAGGGACTTGGTGGGGTAATTAAGAATACATATATTTTTTAAGGGTGGAACTGTAACCTAATCAGGTTTTATCAGAATTGGGGGGGTGGGGGATGCTACAACCAGGTTTAGCCAACCTTTGGCTCCGCCCCTAGCAAAACTTCTAGACATACCGTCTTAAAAACAATCTAGAAACCGTTTGGCTGATGTGGATCAAACGTGGCAGAGAAATAAAAGATTATTCTTTGTTAACATTTATGTCATCTTTGTTTATGGGATTAACTTCATCATCTGTTTTTTTTTCCATTGCTCGTCATTTATCACGAATATCCATCTACATTGACCTTGTTTTGTTGCTGCCAATACACCCAATTTGCTAAAATAAGGTTAATTAGGTTTCAAATTATAATTCTGAGTAAATTTCTTAATTAGACTTAATTTGATACCTAATTGATCATCCTGTTTAAAATTTATTCATAACCCCTCTTTAAAATTTCAGGAACCAAACAGAACCCATAATCCACTCTCCACCATTTGAAAACAATAGTTTATCGAAATGTTAAAAGTAATGTGTCAATAGATGATTGAATAACAATAACACTTGAGAATAACATCTTGTTTTATAAACTGAAGTCAATAGGTGATTGAATGTTCAATTGATGAAAAAGGGTTGATGGCAATCATTGTGTCAAAGTAACTTAATTTTGTTGATTTGACCAGACTTGCAATGGTCACACACTTGTTTATCAAACTCGGTTTACTGTAGCTTCTACCGGTTTTCACTAGAGTAGTAGGAGGAATACTATTAACAAGCTTTAACATTCAAGCTTATCATTTTGAAGCTTATCCCGTTGAAGCATACACTCAAGCTTCGAACATGTTTTCTACAGTTATAATTTAAATTTAATTTTAATCCTTGTTAATTTGATTGTAAACAGAAAAGGGTATACCCTCGTGGTTAACACTTGGAAGAGAAACGATCTGTTAAAGCAGTCTATCTCACATTATGCATCTTGTACTGGACTTGATTCTATTCATATTGTTTGGGGTGAACCGAACTGGCCATCTGATTTGCTTCTTGACTTTTTACAACATACTGTACAATCGAAGGCCAGAGTCGGTAAAAAGATTGAACTTAAGTTTGATATCAATAAGGAAACTAGTCTGAATAACAGATTCAAGGAAATCAAGGATTTAAAGACGGACGCCATCTTTTCAATTGACGATGATGTTGTTTTCCCTTGCACTTCAGTTGAGCTTGCTTTTAATGTTTGGCAAAGTGCACCAAAAACCATGGTGGGATTTGTACCTCGAATACATTTGGGAGAGGAAAAGGTATGACCCTTTTCTCGTTGTTGCTTCTTTTTGGTCATTTTTATAGCGTAACAAATGAACACACTATGCTTTGCTCATATGCATTAACTAAATATTTTGCTGTTGAATTTGGGGTATTTTCTGGGTCCAGAAACAAAACTTGAGCCACTACACCTACGGAGGCTGGTTGTCTGTTTGGTGGATGGGTACATATAGCATGGTGCTTTCCAAGGCTGCATTTTTCCATAAGAAGTATCTTGGTTTGTACACAAATCAGATGCCATCAACAATTCGAGATTATGTATCTAAGATCAGGTCTTCATTTCGTACGTTTATCTTTGGATTTTGATTCTTGTAAAGTCGCAATTTTGTGCAAATTCCTAGCTTATCTGCTTATGTGTGATGTACTTCTACGCGCTCATATTTGGATTCTTTGTAACAGGAACTGTGAAGATATTGCCATGTCTTTTCTTGTTGCAAACGAGACAGGCGCTCCCCCAATATGGGTGAAAGGTTAAATTCCTTACATATCTATTTTGCATTCTAGAAAGGATATGAATTATTTGTATTTTTTTTATGCACTCTCCACGTAATCTCTAGTTCTTTAATTGTTCACTTTTAGTGGTTAATACCTAGAATTGCCTCGCTTAGTTTTTACGTAACTTCATGCATATGAAACGCTCTTTATTTGTTTAGTTCATAAGGATAATTCAAGAATGTAAATCGGTGTTGTGTTTAATTACTGTTGTAGGTAAGATTTTGGAGATAGGATCAACTGGAATAAGTGGCTTAGGTGGTCACAATAAGCGAAGATCTGAATGTGTGAACAAGTTTTCCATTGAATATGGGCACATGCCCCTGGTACCTAATTTTATGAAGTTGTTGATGGCCGAGACAGTTGGATTTGGTGAATCAAACTCGCATTGAGTTCTTGTCCATGACAATCTTCACTACCTGCTTGTTTTATGGAATAATTAAGAGAGAAAATATATGATTTGATTAGGCTTGAGAAAGAAAAAAGTAGCTTTTTTGGGTTGTTACTACACATGTTTTTGTTAGAGTATGGCTCGGTCAACCTCACTAAGTATTGGTATGTCAAGCGTAGTTGTCAAATTTAGTGATCAAAACTCGACCTAAACAACACACATTAGGTAAGGTCATCATTGAGTTAGCTTTAGGTTGTGGAAGATTTTGGTAGGATTTAGAATCACTATTTGAAGAGTTGAAGAAGGCTGAAGATCAAACTAAAACATCCGGCTTCATCATTCAAGAGGTTAGTGAATCTAAATAACGTGATTCCATTATCTTTTACACTTGTGCTACAAAAGACAAAAACATAACTCATTGTTGAAAGCTTTACATTATGACTTGATCACTTGTGATCAGTGTGTCTTAAGATAAAACTCCGCTTTATCGCTTATGAATTTTGTTGTTGAAGTTATGACGTTCCATATTGCTTAAATCTTTCTTTTCTTCTCCGCCTCTAAGTAATATAAGGTTTTTCCTAAAACCTTCGAGTTGGATATAGCAGTCGTGATGTTGTCTCGGTGGTATTACGAGATTTAATCCATCACAATATTATGTCTCTACTTACCTAGTCTGACTCTGTCGGATTGATTAACAAGTACTTGTATGAGCTAAATGTAAGAGAGATCGTTGTAGAGGGTCAAACCCCTCGGGACACGTGTCTCACATCCGAGAAGCCAAACCACATCGAGAGAATTGACCGCGAAACCTCGGACCAGACGAAAGAAGAAGGAGGTCGCACACTAGCAAAGTAAAAGACTTGGAAGGAAAGGATTCGGACCACGACGAGGGGCCAAAGACCAAGAAACAACTTCGGACCATCACCGCCTTACTCGACAAGGACTGACACCACCACGATTGAGTCTTTTGTCTTTATTAGCTGTAAACCACCCAAGCTCGGCCTATATAAGGCGAGCTTGGAAAACTTTGTAAGGGTTGGATTCTTTTTGGGTTGAACCTAAGCAGCAAGAGTGAGATTAGGTCTGTATCTCCTCTGGTTCCTTAGGGTTATATTCATGTAATCGCAACACTGAAATACATACAAATCTTTATACATATTAGCCTTTGCTATTATATATTTAGTCTTTGATTACTGTTCAGATTACCTTCGGTAATGTTCTTGTGGTCCTCGCACCCATGAATCTCAACTAAAGATAATGCATGTATGAGTAGATCTGATGGATATGGTATCGCTAGTACCTATGCAGATTTTTTACTCGTACAGTTTGGCGCTAGAAACAGGGATGATTAAAACAACTTAGGGTTTGCCTGTGATTTTTTCGGGTTTTCAAATTTTTAGCATATTTTCTTGTCCTTTTCAAAAGATTTTCAAAGACTTGTTTTCTCAAAAGAAGCTCCTGTATCTTAGGCATCTAAAAGAACCTTAAAGGCTTTAGCATGTTTAAGGATTTTTCTGAGCACAGCATCAGGTGATAAAATCATCCATTAAGAAGCTTTCAAATTTTGGCGAGACAAAATTAGCATTAAGACGAGAGTTAGTTTTCAAACTTAATACTTTTCAAAGCGGCGACTGGCTATAAGAAAATGACTGGAAAAAAAAAAAGTATACGCAAAACTTTTTTTGGGTTCTTAAAATTCTATGTTATACAAAAATATTTTTAAAAAAAGAAACCAATAGGAAAAATGTTTTTTGACCAAAAGACAAAAACATGGTCCAGAGAGGCTCCGAAGAAACATAAAGGAAACGAAAATGACACGAGAAACTCACACAATAAAACCATCGCGACATACGGACCTACCCAGCGAAGATAATACGTTATAGCGGCCAACGGGCCTCTTGAAATCTAACTATAAGAATTAGCCGATAGCAGCCTAGAAAATATATATCTAGGGCCACGCAAAAATCCTACACAACAAGACCGAGGGAACAAATTCATGAGCCTAAAATTTTGCTACAACTGGTAGAACAGCCCAAAAATAACTAATTAGCGAATAAACGCACGGGGTCAGGATAAAACTGAAAAATATTATTTCGTCTGAATTTCTCCGAAGAAGGTCCGAGGAACTTCGAATGAAGGAAGCGAAAGAATATAAACAGATTCACCGAAGAACAATCGATGTCGCACGCTAGCAACCCTAACATTAAATCACGAATAAGGAAAAATAAAATATCACACTCCGAGGAGCATACACACTCGCCGAAGCCTTCGGGAAATAATATCTAGGGATCCATAGCATAACACACCCCTACGCACTCAACGACCCATTCGATGTCAGCAAGATAGCGAAGCAATAAAATAATGCAGGAAAACTTCGCGATAAATAACCTATTAACACAGGTAAATAAACAAACAAAGGTATTCATTCGGGAAACTCATTCGAAACATGAAGTAAATTTCCCAGAATAAGATAGCAGAGAGCAATATAACAAGCAAAATAAGATACTCCGAAGACACTGGTATAGAAAACTAATTTCAACCTCTCATATTTCTAAGCCTATTCCGAAGTCGTCCAGCCACGGTACCTCGATCTTCGTCAAGGCCTTCGAGCAGTTCCACATCAATGATTGGAACCCCAGCAGGGATAACGGCAGCATCCTCCTCCAAGAAAACAACCTCCGGAATGAAATCCTCCTCAATCTCAACTGGTTCATCGATAGGAGGAACATGAACAAAAGTGGAAACAGACGGGCCTACATCGTTAAACTCCTCTTTTACTTCAACCTTTATTTTATCATCAGGAAAGGCGAGATCCTCCTTGAGCATTAGCAAAATCTCTTCACTATGACGACGAAGAAACGATCTAGTTTCATACATACGACAGTCATAGGGTGGACCACCGTCTTCCCTCATCCTCTGCTCCCTTCTCCTCTCATCACTCTCAATGAGATTACCAAACAGGCGAATCACCTTGTCAGGATTACTTTCCCTCCTAGAAGAGCTAACATTGATGAAATCGGCTTCCATTTCCATTATCATGCGAATCTGTTCCCTCCGGCTTCTTGGGTCCATCTCATTGCTCCCTTCCTCCATTGGAGCTTTACCTCTATCAGCCATTTCTTCTTCAAAGGACGATAGGACACAAAAAGGGAAGGAAAAGAGAGAAAAGAACGCAAAAACTCGAGCAAATAGGTACTAATAGGAACAAAGGAATACCCCATCTTTTATAATAAGTTCAAGAAACCGCCCAATCGTCGAATCAAATCAAGGGACAGACGTTACAATTCTGATTCTCTTGAATAACGCACCAATATTTTAAGACGCCATAACCGTACATTACCCAATAAAGCATGCGCACCTTTTGCAAATCCCCACGTCACCATTCAAATTACAAACCGTAGAGAAACCAACTGATGGCACCATCTAAAACCATTAAATTCACATGTGGCAACCTTAACATCAGGGAGTGGTTAAAAAAAAAAAAATCAAAAATATGGTACCAAAGAAAAAATAAAGTAGAAATGCAATGAAGTACAGACGAAGGCAAGGCTTACAACAAAATAAAGGTACCACTAGCAAGGCCAAAAGTTGGCACATAGAAGAAAATAGGCAACATGAACTATGAAACAGGGTCCTGTCTTCGGTCACCATCATGCACGATAGAAAAAACCTCGGAATCTAGGATGAAATCATAAGAAAATTCATAACCAATGCAGCAAGAAAAGCAAGCAGCAGATTCAATCAACACCATGACAACAGAGGGCAGTTTTCTCATAACTCCAGCTAAAGACTCCGAAGTAACAATGAAAAACCGAACTAAGGCAGGAATATTTCAACAAGAGCCTATCCGGCCTGAACCGAAAGCAACTCGAGAGTCTCACGCAGGCCAGAAACCAAAGGCCCCAACAACAGGGAAACACATAAAGCACCTCATCTAAGAAAGAGAATCCTCATACAAGCAATAATTCAGGGAAATAAGTGATAATCGCATCTTTTGAATGCAGCCTCAATCAAAATCAAGCCCGGCTCATGACAGGATGAGCAGCAACATCAAACGAAAAAGTCTGTAAACGACGAGGCAAAAAACGCCATCAAACGAAAAGGGCTGTAAACGCCGAGGCAAAAAACGCCATCAAACGAAAAAGGCTGTAAACGCCGAGGCAAAAAAAACGCCATCAAACAAAAAGACCTCGTTTAGTAGGCACAGAGCTGATGCTCATATAATTCGTAAGGGCCCTACGAATTATATGGTACGGTCCTCTACCCACAAGACACCCCGTTAGCAGTGAACACTTAGAATCAGGGCTAAAAAGCTGATGATGCATTAGTACTCACTACCAAACGGCCACGAGGACCTCACGTTCTCGGGCGCCGAGGGCACGATAAATGGGATTAACATCTACCTATAAAGGAAGATGGAACCCCGAGGCAGCTACTTCGTTCTCAAAACCGGTAGCGAAGTACGCAGCTGAAGGACCCCTTATAAAAATTCAAGCCTCAAAAAGGGGGAGGTGTTAAAGATTTGGAGGGGTCGAACTCTAGGCCGCGATAAGAGAAAAGTACCATGTCTAAGCTCCAGCCTTGACCGGCACTCCCCCATCGTGTTACTTTATTATTGAAAAGCGGGGTATTCATTCTAAATTCCTACATTTACTTAGGCCAAAGGTAACCAGGGTGCCACCATACCCTCCGAGGAAGATAATTAAAAATCTTCGGTACCTACCTAACGTATCCAGGGAACATGGATACCTACACTATCAATAACCAGTGTTTGCTTGAAACCAGTGCGAGTAACTCAAAGCCTTTGGTAAGGGTGATTCGTACGCCCCCACTAGCTTGGTCACTTTCTCTTACATCGAAGTAAGCCCCGAAGTTGCACCTCGAGAAGCTATACGAGCCATTTACAAACAATAGCCTGTGAACCAGAGTAAATAAACAGCAAGACAAAAGTCGTGGTGACGAAGAACAAGAATAACATCAAGGGATGGAGAAAAACAACAAATAAACAACCACTATATCCAGTATACAAAAAATAGCAGCAGGATAACCAAAAGATGGAAAAGGGAACACGCCCCCTATTTTACAAGTCATTTCACACAAGTACCCTAGGGATTCCCTCGGGGCGAAGCTACAGGTTCACTACCATTCTTTATAAACGAAGGCAAAACCTGGGAATTCATAATGCCATCGAACTCATCCACTGAATCTTGAACCTCTACATCAATCTTAGAACCCTCATCAGAGACATCAATGAAACCCACCTCCTTTGGTTTATCGCCAGAAAGCTCATTGTCCACTTTCGGCCTCTCGCCATCACTTCCATCGCCTTCTAGTCTCCCACTAATGATTCTATCAACTGTACTTAACCCCCGAGAATCAAAACCATCACCCTCCTTTTGCTCCAAACCAATAGATTCATAACCTTTAATCCCCAACACATCATCGGCATCGTCATTCGCTTCTTAAAAATTCTCTGCCAGCCTCGCCTCCCGCAATTCGGCAATTACTAACTCAACAGCATCGAACGAAACAAGATCTTTACCAGACTCCAGAAAAGCGTCAGGATCGTTCAAACCGTCATGATAATAGGGTGGTTGAATGCCCAAATTCCTAAACAAATATCGACCATGTTCACGGCTAAACAAAGCAGTACGCTCCACCTCTCCTTGGATATGGGTTTAAAGTTGTAGAGCCTCTTCGCTTAAAGAAGAAATCTTGACATCCTTTTCCTCGCACAAACTACGAGATAGGCGTAGTTCCTCATCAAGTTTTGAAGGTCGCTCTCTCTGAACGTTAGCATCGTGTAAAAAGCTATCTCGCTCAGATGAGGCAACCTCAAAGCGTTTTTCAAGCCCCTTTACATTTTCCGAAAGACTACTCTTCTCTTGTCGTAAAAGTTGGTTGTCTTGATTAAGTCGAGAAATTTCGAAACCTTGGGCACTAACAAGATCGAGCAAGTACCTCCCATGATATTTTTGCTGAAAATAAGGTAAGAACAAAATCAACAAACAGCATACAAAAACATGCACACGGGCAAAAACAGTCAAGCAACAAACTCACAGCTTCTACGAATGACTGATGATAAGCAACCGCAGAGGCAACAGAATTTTTGTCCAAAGAGCCGGAAAAAACTTGGGCAAGAAATACAGATACGGAAGGGTCTAAAGGGTGATTTTGAGGATCCCTCGAATGCGCTCTCAAAAGGCTAGCTAGATCATCAGCATGTGGACAAGAGTTCGGATCTACAAAATTCTGAGTCTCGGGGCCTAAGCACGGTCGCTGAACAAAGGCGCTAGGAATCGAAGGAACATTCACAGCAACTGATGGTGGAAAACCCAAAGAGGAACCAATATTGGATCCGTACTCATTCAAGTCCATCTCTGGTTGACCAAGATGAGAGACACCACTAGCAGAAGAGGAACGTCCCCGCGAGGGTACCGAAATTCGGGAGTTCGGCATCCCAGCTGCTTCGCGACTAAGATTTTCTCCCCTCTTTAATCTCCTCAAAACCGGAGACCTCTCATCTTCGGTCTCCTCATCATCCCCCTCTTCTGAAAGAACGGTAGTCGGACCAGTTTGGCTTCGGGTAACAGCTTCGGTCGCAGGACTAATAGCCCTCGCGCCTTTTTTCTTCGTAGCCACAGTTTTTCCCCCTTTTCGATTCGGGTCACACAAGGTAACATTCGCAGCGTCACCATCACCGGTCAATACATCACTCTGCTGACAAGCAGCCAATTTATCAGGTTCTAAACAGAGGTAAATATCCATACCTATCGCATAGCTAGGGCAGGAAGTGTTTATCACCTGACCAATTTCCCCCTTCCCAGCAGGCGCCGACTTCGAAGATCTTTTTCTCTTCTTCGGAGCATCGCCTTCGTCTAAAACTCTCTGGCTTTTCATCTTCGCTTGCTCCGCTTTCTGAAAAACAAAACATGGATGAGAATAACCCCTAAAAAAGAATAAACAAAGAAATTTCAAATTACACTTTACCTTTAGTTTGGCTAGAGCAATCTTTTCTCGAGACTTGACACGCTCCTCCTCGGAGAAGAAAATATCATAGAAATTAACAACAGGGAAATTATGCCCCTCTTCAAATTTCTTACGCTCAATACTTCCCTCTTTGTCCTTGTAGCCATAGAGGACATGCCCTTCGATGAGTACAGGTTTTGAAAACCACACCTCATCGCTAGAATGGCGAAGAAGTGTATTCGTTTTAGATCCCGAAAGATCAACGTCACCGAGGGCGTGAGAAGAAACGGGAATTTTACCTATGCTCACACTCCAAGGAGCTTTCTCTTTGAGCAAAGACTTCTCTACCTTGTAATATTTGAAGAAATTATCGGCGGACCAATACTCGGGAGGATGTTTGAGTTCCTCGGGAAGCTTCTCATAATAATACGACCTACCCTCCGAGCGAGCGACCCATTCACTGATGACTCGAATAGAGTTTCCATTCAATTGCATCACCCCGTAGGGAGGGTTGATTTTGGAGTAAATGGCATAGAAAAGAGGGCTGGATGGATTGTACAAAGGTATAGGAAGACCAGCGCCGAGTTGTTCGCCGGAAACGATTAATCATCTGCTACCACACTCTTGAGAAGAAAGAAGCTTCGGGGATAGAATTCCCTTACCCAAACCTTTGTAAGGAAAAAGAGACGAATCAAATCCATAAATACGCGCCCTATCTTCCCAACCAATCTTCTGAGGATCCACCATTTTGTAAGGCAACACCTTAGCGGGAGAAGCGTCGGAGAAAGTGTTTGCAGAGGCACTGGCAGAAACCTGCAGCGGAAGGGAAAGTTAAAAAAGGAATAAAAAATGAAGATCAAACTAAAACGGCGGAGATAAGCCTCGAAAACTTACCATGATCTAAAGGAGATACATAAGAAATAGATTCAAGCACTTCGGAAAGTAATAAAAGCAAGGAAAGGAGAGAGGGAAGAAGAAGCGACTGAAAGTGAATTTAAATAGGAAAGGGACAGAACCGATACAGCAGGTGACAGGTCAAAGATAGATGGGGGTTTTATGATACAATTGTTGTCGCTTGTCTCAGTTAGAAATTAAGACGAGGAC
The DNA here is from genome assembly GCA_023529015.1 of Papaver nudicaule. NCBI lineage: Eukaryota > Viridiplantae > Streptophyta > Magnoliopsida > Ranunculales > Papaveraceae > Papaver > Papaver nudicaule. The sequence continues at coordinate 30,847 of JAJJMA010346002.1, forward strand.
ACATGTCGAGGAAGGCGCAGCGCCAAGGGTTTTCTCCTCCAAACCCCTTCGACCTTTGGATGAGAAAAGAGGCAAACTGTAGAGGGTAACACATGTCTCACATCCGATAAGCCAAACCACATCGAGAGAATTGACCGCGAAACCTCGGACCAGACCAAAGAAGAAGGAGGTCGCACACTAGCAAAGTAAAAGACTTGGAAGGAAAGGATTCAGACCACGACGAGGGGCCGAAGACCAAGAAATATCTTCGGACCATCACCGCCTTACTCGACAAGGACTGACACCACCATGATTGAGTCTTTTGTCTTTATTAGCTGTAAACCACCCAAGCTCGGCCTATATAAGGCGAGCTTGGAAAACTTTGTAAGGGTTGGATTCTTTTTGGGTTGAACCTAAGCAGCAAGAGTGAGATTAGGTCTGTATCTCCTCTGGTTCCTTAGGGTTATATTCATGTAATCGCAACACTGAAATACATACAAATCCTTATACATATTAGCCTTTGCTGTTATATATTTAGTCTTTCATTACTGTTCAGATTACCTTCGGTAATGTTCTTGTGGTCCTCGCACCCATGAATCTCAACTAAAGATACTGCATGTATGAGTAGATCTGATGGATATGGTATCGCTAGTACCTATGCAGATTTTTTACTCGTACAATCGTGACTCACACTTATGTTGTGTAGACTCGATATACTGATGTTCTGAGTTCGAATATTACGTCATGGTTTGGCTCTGATTACTGAAGTTATGAATCATTTATTTGATTCTTGATATATGAACATCTTGTACGCCATATCATAATTTTAGATTTCGAAACCATAATTTGGTTTTCACAATCATGAGCTATACGGTCTAAATAAAATGTGACCAATGAGAGAACATGTGTTTGAAACTATGTTTGCTGGCTAACAGTGACTTGAGAATCGAGACCAATGTGTCTTGACCATGTGAGTTCTAAACGATCGAAAAGACCCTGGGGTTTCCTAAAGGTTTATGTGAACCGGGAAATATAACCTGTGCGTCAAGGACAAAAGGTGTGATGCTGTAACGTCTCTTGACCACATGAACTCTCAATTTCGACACCAAACATTTGTAACGATACTTATATGTGTTTCTTGTTTCAACATCTTAATCAAGGTTTTGTTAAACATAATCTAGAGTTTGAAACATAGATTTGGTTTCGCTATGTGGAAACTTGATTTGGGAACCTTAATTCGGTTCTGGTCATATATGAACTTTAGGATCCGAAACCTTAATTTGGTTTCTGTCGAACAGTATGTAGATTTTGAAACCTAAAAATGGTTATCTCTGAATGCGTATTTTCGAAGTTCAAACTCTATCATTTTGATTTGTGCTTCAAAGAATTAATGAGAAATCGTAAATCGCTCCACGAATCGTTTCTCAGTTTTGAGAATCGAATCGTGTATTGAAACGTGAATCGAAGATTCGTGGTCGAATAATAAAACGCAAAATTATTGTGTTTGGTTGGTAGCTTTGGTTTCTAAATACAGTATAGATATATAATAAGGTAGTTTAATACCAAAAAACATGATAGTGGAACATTGGTTGGACAGGTAACCTGCTGTTCGGGAGGTCTAAGGGTTGATCCTTTACTCCTTCATTTTCTTTTACTGAGATTTATCTTTGACATGCCAGCAATTGACCAAGAATCCAGTCAGGAATCGTAGACTGAGGTTTGACTTTTACGTTTCTGAGTCAATTCGATTCAGTCAAACGAGTTGAATCGAACTTCTATAATATTGACTCGACTCGTACGGTTTGACTCGTAAATCGTACGAGTTTCATTACCTTGCTCTTAAACACTATCTTCTTGTTTGGTAACCATCCAACTAGCTAGTGTCACCCCAGGAATTTGTGAAGTAGACATGTTGAAATTCACACTAACTTATTTTCCATTGTCTTTATTGCCGGCCTTGTTCTTCTTTGACTTTCTCCAGCAAAACTTTAATAGAAAACCGACAACGATGAAAAATACGATAGACACTACGACTGCCAGAGGTGCTTCATTCTGTTTAGCCCATGTAAATTCATTCTCAACACTCAGCGTTCTATTAGTAGACCCAGTCACCATTGGTTTCTCGATCATGTGCTTTTCTGACCTAGAAGCATTTAAAGATGGCTGATCATTGGTTGCTTTCAGGCCGGTTCCAATGGAACCTAGTAAATGCGCCCCTTTGCAATCCTAGGTGGACTAGCAAAGTCCAAATGGGGCAGTGGATATCGATGGAAATTCCATCGACAGATGGAAAAAGCATCGTCGATGGAAATTCCATCGACGTCGATACTATTTCCATCGATGTCGATGGAATTTCCATCGTCGATGGTTTTTCCATCTACCAACGGTAATAATTTGAATTTACCATTTTACTATAAAATGCGGTAAACTTGAATTCCAAATTCACACCAAAGTTTTCACTCTCTCTTTAGCTTTCTACCCTCTTCTGCTCTCTTCTACTCTATTTTAAAAATGGGAGAAAAATCCAAAGTTAATTGGTCCAGAGTTGTCGCAGAAGCTGCCGAACAAAGATACTGCGAGGGATACAAAAAAATAGAGGAATCCAAAAAACAGAGGAGAATTCAAGTTTTGGAAATTAACGAGGTCAAGGTTCCAGCTAGAAAGCAAAGAAAGGTTCAAGCAAAAGGCAAGGAAAATCTCAAACCTCAAAATATGAAAGTGCAACCGAAAGGTAACTTGAGAATTATTAAGACTGGAAAAAATCCAGGACAAACATACAAAGAACGTATCGAATGGAAGTTGCTTCAGTTGAAAAAATTCAATAAGGGTTCAAAGATAGTGAGAGAGCAACAAACTGAAGTTCCTGCAGAAGATAAACCAGTGTTTGAAGATGGGCAGAGATTTTTCGCCAAGTCTATTTTTATGTATTAGATTCCTATGGAACCTAGAAAACAAGCCCCTTTTATTTAGTTAGTGAAAATATATTATGTAAAATATCTAAGAAATATGATGCTGTAAAAATTCTAAGAAATGCGATGAATGTTAGAATCCTTTCTATATAAACTTTTTTTTTTTTTAAAAAACAATCAAATCAATCAATATGGGTTCGCATTTTATGGAATCCGATGATGATCTTGCTCTTATCAATGATTTCGTCTCCGTTCCTGTACCAGGCGCAGAAGAGTTTAGGCATGCAAGTTTTGGCCGGCATACGAGTTTTAGCACAAGAGTCAGAATTGCAAGGATCCTGAATGATTGTCGTATACTTGGAAATTATGTGCGTCAAGTTGCCGAAGAACAATGGGGATGGGAGGAAGAACAAGTCGAAGCTTTGGCATCTGCCCTCTATGCTGTCGAGCAACCTAGGGTGTTTGCATTTTGGCGTTGCTACAGCGTGTTAAGACATAGTCTACCTGGATTTTTCTAGAACAAACATCACAACCAAATCGACTTTAATTGTGCGATAGTAATGTAATTGGGTTATTTCAAATAAACGATGTACTTGTCTATTCTATCCATGTAACTGTTGAAAATCCTTGCACTGAAGTCGTTGAATGCGCCCATGAACAAATCCTCATGCACATGCAAAAACATAATAAGTAATGGTACGGGAGAAAACACATGCAATCCTTGTTGTTTTCTCCCCTACCTTTACCTTACTATGTTTTGGCATCAATGCGATTCCCAAAAAACAATCCTTGCACTGAAGTCGTTGAACCGGCCGAATAAATCCT